>JARJHM010001465.1:0-26343 GCA_033356055.1 Carex pumila | reverse complement strand
GCTATTAATAATTTAACAACAAATCCGCTTTAAAAAAAATTATTCACCAACATAAAATTTGTTATATATCTTACCGCGCGTAACACATTAGAATTTTCCTATAGATTAACAGTTCAAACTCTTACAAAAATAAATTATGGATATTTATTCAATATAACATAAAAGAAATAAAATTTATCACCTTAGACCAAATAAATGGTTATCTTATTATTTGGCCCTAGTGAGCCTAATTAAATTTCGCATGTTTTATATATACATTCATTACTTCAAATGCATAGGTAATAAAAATCGTTTGTTTTATTCATTTTTAGAGAAAATGATAACATGTCAATTATACAACCAAATCAAAATCACATATGTTCCGCCATCATAAACGATCATAATCCATCATACATAATGAATTCTGGATGTGAACATTGTCTGGACTGTTAGGCTCACATCAGCTTTGCTACTTTGACTAGATTAACTGAAAGGTACTCTTCTGTTCATTACTTGACTAGCTAGATTAACTAAATGATAAATTAAGTTCCTTCAACTGATGTGCATCTCCATAAACAAATGTGAAATATGAAATACATAAATAATATACTATCATTGTCACAATTAATACCTAGTGGTATGCAGTGTTGTAAATAACGGTATGCGGTCGTCGGACAGACGGGATACCGTCAAGCGATTAATTAGTATGCGGCTGATTAATCGGAATTATGCGGACAATTTAACATTTTTATTAAATTTATATGTACATGTCATAATTTATTGAAAATAATTTATTTAACTCATTAAACTTATCAAAGAAACTTAATTTAACTTAATTTTATTATTATAACATGACACTACACTTTTTTTTTTAACCCATAAGCACTTTATATGTGTCAGTAACACATTTATTTAATGAAAAAATAAATTCAAGAGTTAAACTTTTTCCAAATACTAATAACATATTATGTGAAAGAAATAAAACATTCCAACATAAAATCACTAAATTTAGTTTATAATAACAACTTAGTTTCATAAATGAATATGTTGTGCTAATTGAAAAAATTACATCAGTAATTAGTAAGAAAAATATATGATAAATAAATAGAAGAATAATTAATCAATTTTAAAGTAAGTAAGAAGAAAAAATATATATAAAAAACATTGAATGTATGTCCAAGCACAAACAGAACTGCAATACATGATTTATAAAACGAGTAAGGCTGGGGTGCTATGGATAGCATAGAGGCCTCTATGCTATAGCTCAATATTTAAGTTTTCAAAATTCAAACGGTCGATCTAAACCGTTCATCTTATTCTCCATATTAATATCTGCTTGGGGACCAAATTTTATAATTTTCTGAATTTTTTTACTATTTATTAAGCCACATTGAAAATCGCTAATCCAACGGTTTTACTGTTTTGTGCAGCCACCGTTGGATCAACAATTTTGTAAAATACTTAATAAATAGTAAAAAAATTTAGAAAAATGTAAAATTTGGCCTCCAAGCAGATATTAATATGGAGAATAAGATGAACGGTTCGGATTGACCGTTTGGATTTTGAAAACTTAAATATTGAGCCGTAGCATAGAGGCCTCTACGCTATCCATAGCACCCCAGCCTTACTCTTTATAAAACTTATTTCACACACTATCACATAAAAAAAAAGTCAATGTGAATTTTTTTTTTAACTGAAATAAATTGGAATAAACAGGAATAAACAGCCAATTAAACGGTAAAATGGCCGATTAATCATAAAAATTGGCCAATTAATTAGAAAAATCTGCAAAAAGTCCTCCGTTAAGTGTATTCGTAATGATTTGATTGCCGTTTCCAATTAAACGACCGATTAATCGGCCATTAAGGCCGTTTTTTACAACACCACTGGTACGAATGGTACTAAAATATAAAGAAAAAAGATAATTAAATACTATCCAAAACTGCTAGTACACAGCCTACAAAAAAATATTTCATCATAAATATGGATTTTTTTTTTTTTTTTAGTTCTCTTTGTAAAACTGTTGATCTTAAACTACTTATTTTAGTTCGTTGGTGTTCATTTAGCAACAATTTGCAACCTCTTGGTCAACAAAAAGTAAATTGCAATGTTGTACAATGGGAACATGAATGTATGGTTTGCGAAGTAGATCAAGATCAATGGCTAAAATTCATAATATGAAGCCAATCCGACAGTTTTTGAGGTTAAGTTCAACCCAGCTTTACCTAATATATATTAAAAAATCTTTGTAGGTCTGGATTGTTATGAATTTCACAGAATAATTTGAATGGATGTGCAAATATGTCACTAGTGGTTAAATTGTAAATGTGTACATTGTCTGGTACTGTTCAGTTGACTTGGGTCAACCCTAGGGATGAAGACCATCAAAGGTACTGTAAAATTGGCAGCAGTGATAAGGACCAACAAAGGTACTATTCAATTGACTTGGGTCAACCCCAGTGAAGAAGACCATTAACTGAATGATAATTTAAGTCCCTTCAATTGATGTGTCAAGAGGAGGTATGATTCTTCTAAATGTGAAATATGAAATACATAAATAATATACTATCATTGTCACAAATAATACCCGGTGGTAGGCCTAGAAAGAGAAGCTTCTTCAACTTAATTTTTAGTATGAACTGCTACCATATATCAACTAGTAAAAGTGCTGAGTTAACAATGTTTTTATCACCGAAAATTGTTAAACTAAGACATTTCTCAAGCATCATTGAAACAGAGAATACAGGTACGGAATTTTTGTCTGAAGACAGAAGTGTGTCATCATTTACAACACTCATGTTACGTGTCTCTTGAAGTAACTTCAGAGTAGTCACGGGCCATAAAAAGAGGGAGCTAAATTTACTGGTAAGTGACAACTCACATAGAGGCTTGGATTTTTCACTCTGGCTGCATTCAACTACAAAATTAGAGAGAATCAATGCAACTTGCAAGATTGAAAAATCATTTCTGAGTAAAAATAGGGTAAGCTTAACCTGAAAAAGGAACTTTATCTTAATCGACTTCACAAGTCACACAATAAAGTCCCAATATTTTTTTAACATATTTTAGTTCATTTTTGTTAATTCGCAACAATTTTCGACCTCTTGATCAACAAAAGGAAATTCAAATGTTATACAATGAGAAGATAAACATATGGTTTGTGAAGTAGATCAAGATCAATGGCTATAATGCATAATCTGAAGTCAATCTGAGAGTCAAGTTGAAGCTCACCCCAGCTTTACTAAAAGCAAATACTAATAAAATCTTTCTTAGTCTGCTATGTCAAGAACTTTAGAGAATAATTTTGAAGGATGTGCAGATATGTTACTACTGGTTAAATTGTAATACTGTCTGAAGTCGATTTCAAATTGCAAACAAGAGTGAGACTATGGTAATATGTATATTACATATCGACGGACCAGTGCTATGGATACATATTTCTATTTTCAAGGTTCAAACAGACGATCTGAACTATTAAACATGATCAACACATGAAAATGTACTTAAAGTCCAATTTTTACATTTTTTAGAATTTTTTTACTATTTTTTAGATAGGTAGAAAACTATTGTTTTTGGATGGTTCAGAATTTTCAAATCAAGTGGTTTTTTATCTTGGTTAAATATTCGGTCATGATATTAACAGAGTAGTATTGGCTTCATGCAGCGCAAGAACCTTTTGAAGTGCTGCTTATATTCTATAGCTCTTACGCCGCATGATGCTGAAACTGATCTGTTAAAATATTTACCAAAATGTTTGTTCCGGTCTTGTAGTTCCGAATTTTTTATTAATAGGAAAATAAATAAAAAATATCGATAACATCAGGTATTGCATTTTTATGAGGCTCCCAGTAATTTGCCTTCAACCTATCAATAGCCTGAAATACAAGACAGTAAAAAAATGATATTAGTAACATACGGTTTGTTTACCAGTCACAATAGAATTAACTTTAACTTTAACCAAGCCAAAAATATTTGTGCAGTGTTTTCCAAAGAACACCCTATAGTATTTGCAAATAACATATCTTTTTATTTCATGATAGCCACCAAAATGCACAAGTTATACTAAAATGACGACAAAGGTACATTGAATTATGCCTATTATTCTAATAAAGCCTGTGTTGAGTTCAAGTGAATCCAAGCCAAAACAAAAAACTTGACACTTGCAGCACGAACAAGCTGCAGTGAAGGGAGGTCTCTGTGAGAACTTTCTACAACAAAACACATGTTGAAATGAATAACAAGATATCATGAAAGAGAATAAAAAATATATTCGAGAGTTCTACTAAGTACTAACCATGACGTATATCGACAAGTACTCTTGGTATATGAACAGCTTCAGCTAGTTCTGAAATTGAACGGACTGTTCTCTTATAAGCATTCTCCATGAAACCATTCACAAGCCTAATAAAGTGACAAGAAAAGGAGAAAATTCTGTAATTGTTCATTTTATGAGGGGGCTAATAGTATAATTTTTTTATATAATCAATTTTTTTAAAGGACAAAACTGAAAATTTTCAACCTGTGTGTAAATAGTTTACATGTATAAAGAAATACACTTTATGATTTCAGACATGATTTCAGACCACCAATTATTTCATACAAAAATTGTGCTTATAAATAATTTCTTCAAATTAATATAACACTTTATAGAATAAATATCTGTTGAACCTATCACGCACCCAAATAAATATAGAAAAAAAAATTAACTATTGGTGAAATTAAATTACTGTTCTGACCTCATTATTGCCGTATCATTGATAGCATTTATTCGGAAACTAAGACATTATCTGTTGTTCGCTTCCTAAATAACCAAAGAATTCAAAAGGTAAATTCAAGCAATTTAACATTGGAAGTATAGAAAGACACCAAATTAAATCAAATTGATTGATACCTAAAGAAAGGGTCTTGTTGTTGGATCTGATCAAATGCCACAGTGACATCAATTGGAATTGGTAAACAGCCCCGACTCCGCCATGCCAATATCTGAAACAAACTCACCAGAATTAAACCTGTATATATATCACCATATCATGTGTCAGCCATGGTGATCTCTAATTTAGGAAATACCGTTGAAACAATTGACAAAATCAAATCTGAGTTGGAAAAGAGAGAAGAGGAGATGGAAGTTGATTATGTACACGGGCTTGTTGGGCCTAAATCGATCAGCTCGGACACTGAATTCCACATTATAGTGGATGTAATCTTGCCCTTCAGTATTCTCTCGATATGGAGGTTTTGGATAAATCGTTATGTGCATTTAATCAAATATAATTATTTTGATAATGTCTTTAGTTATGTGCATTTAATTAGTCTTCTTTAATGTTCACTATTGGAAATGAGTGAAATATTCTTGACACAAAAGTAAAATTTAAGGGTTATAGATTTCAAATATTGAGGTTTTATAATTTGAATTGTCACAATGACATACCATAGATAACAAAGTATATATAGTGCTACAATGAAGGTAAACTCTCTTGTAATTATAACTTGTGATTACAATCATTGTAAATTGGGCATAAACTATATAATATATATTTCATTGTTTCATTGGGTTTAATTTGAATTTAAACTAAAGTACCTGTATATGCACTAATATTCTTTAAAACTTATTTAACAGGGAGGCTCAGTTTGAAAAGGAAGTGCATGGGAAGACACCATCAATCTTTTCTAATCTACCAACCAAATTATCTCTGGACCAGTAGAACCAAGGAATTGGATGGTGTCTGCCATCCAACAGTACCTCAGTGCTATAAAAAAAACAAATTTCATAAATGGTACAACAAAAGCTTACTACATGTTAGCTTGGTTGGTTATCTCTAATCATTTCTATTACATTTGAGGTGGGTGACAAAGCTCTATGGTGCAAATTTTTTTTTTGAAAGAAGAATAGGGGTCATGCCCCTATTTCTCTATGATGCAAAATTGAAGGCATGATTTGTTTGAATATATGATGCAAAATTGAAGGCATGGCTTTAGTCGGGGAAATTATCGACTGAAAAGGATGGGAGTCTACGTAAAGGGGCCCAGGCTGTAAGAAACCTCTCTAAAGGCGTGAACAGGAAAATCAGATATTGAGAAGGGGACCGCTTCAATTATCGCTGTCATCTCACCATTGAAGCCTTACTGGAGACAACTGTTGAGTAAGAATTGTAGAGCGGTTTAGATAAGGCACTGGAGAGGATTGCTAAGAATGAGGTTCTGTTAGAAACTTCTGAACTTTCAGGAATTACGGCTCTGTCAGCCAATTAGAAGATTTATTTCCATTTTCTTTTAAGCCTTATATATATCTAGGCCAGAGAGGAGAAGTTTATTATGCGAGATGAATTTTGTAACTCTTAAAAACTCTTATTTCAAGTTATCTGCTTAGTTGCTATTTTGCCAAATTACCCAATTTCTTTCTTAATTCTTACTTTGCCACAAAATATACTCCAGTTTCTATTCAATTAAGCTCTGGGAGCATAACATCATGGAATAATACCAGAGAATATATATAAGCTTGAGACTAAAGAGAACCACCGAATGGGAAACAAAACCTCCAAACCCATATACCTTACAAGCATGAACCGGTCGAATTCAAACCCGGTTCATTCGAGAAAAGAGAAACCAAAGTTCAAAGTCATCGCTTGTTTAGTTTTGGGTCAAGATATTAACAGCTGAGTTTCAGCTTTATGCAGCGCAAGAACCATATGCAGTGCTGCTTATATTCTATACCTCTTACGCTGCATGCTGCTAAAACTGTTCTGTTAAAATATTTCCCAAAAAGTTTGTTCCCCAAAGGAGGAACAAAAGTCGTCTCCTTTTTAGCATCCAGTCAAGAAATAACAAAGTAGGTATAGCTTTTTGCAGCGCACCAACCATATTCGGTGCTGCCTATATTCTATACCTTTTGGGCTGCATGATGCTAAACACAGCTCTGTTAAACTATTTAGCAAAAAGTTTGTTCCCATCTTATAATTTCTTGGAAGGTTGTAGCAGAGAGAATAAATTGGGTCTGCCGGAGTTGGGCTTACACAAAACTAACACACTTCTAAAATGACATTACTCGATACTGTTGGATTTATTAATTGGTACGTCCGTTATGAAAAACCCGAATCCAAAATCTGACCCATTATGAAGAGGTGCATTGGTTTTTATATAAACTCTATCATTCTGTATCCTCTATCTCTAATAATGAAAAAAGAGATAATAGCCACTATTTCGAAAATACAAGAAAAACACCAAGAAACACTCTGTTAAGGAAAAACACCTAAATTTGAAGTTTAAAATTTGGATACAAATTTTTTGGATGCAAATTTGGATGCCTAAATCATAAAGAAAGAAAAAAAAAACCCAATCCTGAGCCGATACTCCAATCTCGTATCAATATCGACCGGGACCGATCCCGATCCCGATACTGATAATCCCTACTATGCATGGTTCTGCTCATTATTTGTGTTCAAATTATGTTTTTGAATTATCTACAGCAGAGTTGTTGCACATAGTACTTGTCTGGTTGTCAAATATAATAATTTGTATTGTTTCGAATGTTTCCATCAAAATTATAGATGAAAGTAGAATTTTCTGCAGTAATTATATGATAACTTGCATTGTTGTTGCATATAAAATATAGGGTTATTATAATTTCCCCCACTTATCCATCTCCCATTTCATCCCCCAACTAACTTTCTATTTTAACTATAACTATAACTATAACTACTATTTTTAACAACTTTTATTTCTTTCCTCTTTCTCCCTTTCTCTTCCACCTCTATTTTCTTTTTTTACCTCCATCTTCTTCTCCCACCTCCACCTTTGCCTCCCTCTCCCACCTCTGTCTCTCACCTTCATCTCCCACACCTCACCTCACCTCACCTCCGCCTCTACCTCCCTCTCCCACCTCCGCATCCCACCTCCTCCTCCGCCTCTGTTTTTCCATCGATAAGCTCCCCTCCCTCTCCCACCTCCCACCCTATCCCATCTCGAAATAATAAATACAATAAGCGCCCTCCCTCTTACACTTTCGCCTCGATTTTTCCCCTGTATGCCTGCTGCTCCCGCTCCAGCAAACGTTCTGCCGGAGATCATCCGTCACTCCATCCCAATCAAGCATGCGTGCCAGGAATGAATACTTCAACGTGTATGAATGAATACTTCAATGTGTATGAATGAATACTAGAGCACGTCTATACCGGGTCAGATTCGTCACTGTCAATCGTATCAAAATAATTTTGTATATGTATATGCAATTAATCATTTTCATGTTTATGTTCCCCTTCCTCATGAAGTAGTGAGTTTTGTAAAGAACAAAGCTTTATTAATGGTGAATTAGGCTACTGCTTATTAAATAAATGACATAAAAATAAATTTTGAAAAAAAATAGAGATATATGAATGAATACTTGATGTCTTAGATATGAATACTTCAATGTGTATAAATGAATACTTAATATCTTAGAGTGAATACTTGCGAGACAAGATATTAATACTTGTGCAACAGACAACTCGAAAGTATGTCATCATGGATCTCATTTGAAAGATAAAATTGTATAGAAAACGTTCGTGATTTTAGATTTGAAAAATTATTCACAGATCGTCAGAAAATATTGGTTAGATTGAATGGAGAAAAAAAATCCACTTCTAAAAACGTGTAAAAAAATAGATGAGTGATGTGTCCAGTTTTTATATTTATAGTTACACGATGAGGATTAATACTTTCTCGATAAAAGATTAATACTTGTGCAACGGACAACTCGAAAGTATGTCATCATGGATCTCATTTGAAAGATAAAATTGTGTAGAAAACGTTCGTGGTTTTAGATTTGCAAAATTTCTCATAGATCATCAGAAATATTGGTTAGATTGAATGGAGAAAAAAACTCACATCTAAAAGCGTGTAAAAGATGGATAAGTGATGTGTCTAGTTTTTATATTTGCACTTGCACGACGATGATGAATACTTTCTTGATAAAAATGAATACTTGTACAACGAACAACTCGAAAGTATATCATCATGGATCTCATTTTAAAGATAAAATTATGTAAAAAACATTCGTGGTTTTAGATTTGCAAAATTCATCACCGATCGTCAGACATATTGATTAGATTGAACGAAGAAAAAAAATCTCATCTCTAAAAACGTGTCCAGTTTTTTTTTTTAAAATACTTGATATGTTAGGTATGAATACTTGATGTGATATATATGAATATTTGATGCATTACAGATGAATACTTGCGCGCGCTAGTTGTGAAATCTTTCAAATATTATGTGGTCCCCAAATAGTAAGTGGTCCCCTAGGTAGTTAGTAGTTATTGAAGTAGTTAATGACTGGGGGATGAAATGGGGATTGTTACGGGGGATAGCTAGATACTCCCTAAAATATATGTATTGTATTATTTTTACCATGAATTTTTGCTTAACTTCATTATAAGGTTACAAGCGCAGTAACAAGATTGGTGAATTGTTTGTGAATTATTTGTGAATAATTTGGATTTGATCGCTCTATGAATCAATCAACAAATAAAACGTTAATTTGTGAACTAAATGAATTATTTTCGAATTTTTCGAATTTCATGTATTAAATGCGTTTTATATGGAAAGATGAGCCACTTGTTTTGTCTTGGCAGCGAGAAAAAGTAAGATGTGGGAAAAAGTGAGACGCGTTTTCAACTTTTTCCATCTACAATTTGTTGGTTCGGATTGATCATTAGAATTTTGAAAATAAAAATATTGATCCGTATTACGGAGCAATTCGTGATATGGATAATATTATAGACTCACTCTTTATGTGCTCTACATATTGTTATGAACATGACAAGCTATAATATCAATTACATTTACAATATAAATTATAAAGAAATAGTCCGGAAAGCCACAACATTAATTACATAATAAAAAATCAAACTTAGTGACATTATTGTAACATTTTCCAACAAAAAGTATGTAGAACTGATGAATGAGTTTGGGTTTATTCAGTCATAAATTATGTAAATTGGGAGCCCAACAGAGGTCTTTATGAGGAGTTAGGATAATATAACACCGGTGTTATATCAAACTAAATAACACCACATCTTAAACTCTTAGATCTGCTTTAAGATTCGTACAAAATGAAGTGCTTGAACAGTAAAAGAGGATATTACGAATCTTAAAGTAGATCTAAGGATTTAAGATGTGGTGTTATTTAGTTTGATATAACACTAGTGTTATATTAGCCTAACTCCTTTATGAGTGCTTTACCTTTTTAGTGGGCCTCACCATCTGGGCCAACCCACTTGCAATTGTTATACAACAAACATTGACACTCGGTCTTTAGCAAATTTATATTCAATTTTTTTAGAAAGAATTCTCACAATCAAGTCTATTTTTTTTTATTCAGAATAAGTTTCATAATAATTGAAATGTGATATCACTCTTAATAAGAAAATTTTTCCTTAGTCTTCAAATTGCATTTTAAAATTGTTTGAGTTGTCTATTTGGTTTTTTTATATAGGGTCTCATTTTAATAATCACTTATAGCAAACTTCATATAGCAAAGTTAGTGAGTGTTGTGCTTACCAAGAGAGTTTGGTGAGCGTAGCTTCAAAAATATATTTGATTGACTTTAAACGACGAATTCTAACTATTAAAATCAATCTATTTCATTAGTAATGCATGTACATCCAAATTTTTAAAATTTTCAAATTTATTTAGTACAAAGTCAAGTGATAAAAAAATTGATGAAAATGAAAGTATAAAATTACTTATAAAAAGTTCATTTTTTTTTTACCTCTTGACTTTGTACAAAATGAATTTGAAATCATTTTCTTTTTCTTTTATTTACCTGAAATGCATGGTTGTGTATTTTTTTTAATTATATTTTACATACTTTACCATTTACCTCGTAGTCTTCCGTATACTATTTTAAAGCTTGAGTTTAAGAATTAGTCGTGTTTACCAGACTGCACTTTATGTATATATTTTTGTGTCAGAGCTTATGTTTATTTTGGAGTTTTATCAATTGTTGTCATTGGAGATTAAAAAAAAAAAAAGTAACGTGCGTGGCTATTTTTAATTTGGAATGAGGTGTTCTGTTCGTTTTTCATGTGTTAAAATTATGTTTCTTAATTATCTATAGCAGAGTTGTTGTACATATATAGTTCTTGTCTTGTTCTATTGTTACGAATACTTCCATTGAAATTTAATGAATAAAGTAGAATTTGAAGCAGAAATTATTTAATTACTTAGCATTGTTGTTACATGTAAAATATATGTATTGTATTATTATTTAATTACCATGAATTTTTGCTGGACACTGCGTTATAAGGTACCAAATGCACCTATTTAAAAGCAAACACATATAAGTATATAACTATAATAAAATTTGTTGGGTACAAGCAAACACATAATATTGTTGGAAGAATAATACATGCCTATTATGACCTATTACAAGCAAACACATTAAACGGTAGAATTAATAAATGCCTGTTAGGGCCTCTTACAAGCAAACATGAATAAAAAGAGAAAAAAAGAAAAGGAGAGAAAGACAGATTGAAAAACAAGAAAAAGATATTAATATATATAACATCAAATAGGAGAATAGTTGTACTAATCCCTAACGAGTTGGATGTGCATTTCTTGCTCTTTTGATTACTGGGACAACAATTGCTATTGCAAATCCGGTACCAAAACCCAGTCCAATGAAAAGGCACAAGAGAACAATTTCAGTTATTTTCTCGGCAGGCTTTGTAGAAGGAGAGGTTGAATTGTTTCCAGGGATTTGAACATTGCACAGCTTAGATAATGGCACACCACATAATCCTGGGTTTCCTTCAAACGTTGAATTGTTTCCAGGGATTTGAACATTGCACAGCTTAGATAATGGCACACCACATAATCCTGGGTTTCCTTCAAACGTTGAATTCTGGAATGTTGAAAACTGGTTAGATTGCGGGATTCTCCCGACCAGATGGTTAAATGAGAGATTTAAGATGGATAGAGAAGTTAGGGAGATTAGTTCCTGTGGAATCTCTCCAGAGAGTTGGTTCCAAGAAAGATCCAGTGACTCGATTTGGGTCAAGCATCCAAGTTGATTCAGAATGGATCCAGTAAAAGCATTATGTGACAGGTTTAGTGCTTTTATTCCTTTGAGCTCTCCAATCGTCTCAGGAATATCATCAGTGAATCTGTTTATTGATAAATCAATCGAAATCATTAAATTAGCTAAGTTATGCTTTAGTGTTATTTGTGCCCCTTTATCCGTGATAGTAACAGAGACCCCATCAATTTCAAATTTAGACACTCCAATAATGTCTTCATCAATAATTGGATCTGAGGATAAATTCTGTATGGACTTGAAAATATTGAACCAAAGTGGTGGCAAACCTCCATTGAAGTTGTTTGAAGCTAGATCAATTATTCTTAACAGTGGGAAAGGAGAGTTCATTTTTCCAAAATTTGAAGGAAATTCTAGTGTACCATAGAATCTATTGGACCTTAGAATAATAACTTGGAGATTCGGGAGCTTCCCTAGTGAAAACAGGTAAGTGCCACCTATGCGGTTGTTCCCTACGTCAAGGAGTGCCAAATCTTTACAGTTTGTTAAAGATCTAGGCAAATTGCCTTCAAGATTGTTGTTGTTCAAATCCAATACGACAAGTGCACAAGACCTGCTTATGTTTTTAGATAGTATTCCAGAAAATTTGTTTCCTCTTAAACTCAGGAATTTCGTGTTTCCTAGGATGCATGCTGGAATTGATCCATTCAAGTTGTTGTATGATAGATCCAGCACTTTAAGATCACTTGCAAATTCACAAATTGAAGATGGGTTTTCTCCGGTTAGCATATTTCTGGATAAACCGAGAAATGTAGTTTGCACCAAATGGAGTGTATAGTTGGATGGGATTTCTGAGAATTCATTGTTTGAATAGTCCAAATACTTACCAGCCACAAGTGGTACCGCCCCTTTTAGCTTGTTAAATCTAAAATCAACGGTTCCCAAGGAAAAACCTGGAGGAAAATCTTCTACACTAGTAAATATGTTGTGCGAAAGGTCAAGCGTTGCCCTCTCAGGAAACAAGAACCTCTCCCATATCCACCTTGGTATAACTCCGTGCAACTGGTTTTCTGAGAGATCAGCATATTCCAGAAAAACTTCATATCTCAGTACTCGAGGTATTTGGCTGAGGTTGCACGATGCTAAACCAAAATATGTGGTTCGTGGAAATGCTAATGGTAGTTGCTCATCTGATACATCTTCCACAGATAGCTTATTATCTGATAGATACAACCAGGTGAGGTTGCTGAGGTGCCCAAGTAAGTTAAGGTCAAATGTCCCATTAAAATTATTTGAGCTCAGGTCTAGAGTAATTAGACTAGAGAGCCAAACTATTGAATTTGGAATTGGTCCACTAAATTGGTTCATACTTAAATCAAGTGTTTCGAGATGTGAGAATTTATATATTTTCCAGGGAATTGATCCATTCAATTGATTATTATCAAGGTCAATCATAATCAATGGAGAAAATATAAAAGAATCCTCTTTTAGTCTGAACTGGCCAGAGAGTTTGTTCTGCTGAAGATATAGTTCTTCCAAATTTGGAAGAGAAAACAAACTTGGGGGGATTGAGCCAGAGTGCGAGTTATTGGAAAGGTCCAATCTTGCTAATTTATCAAGTTTTTTGATGAAAGAGGGTATTTGACCTGAAAAGTTGCAATGTGAAAGACTGAGTTCAGATAAATTTCTGAGGTTGCCAACTGAATCTGGTATGCTACCAAAAAAGTTGGTTTTGTCCAGAACCAAACTCTCCAAAGAACTCATGATTGAAAAATTAGGTAATGTCCCAAATAGGTCTCCATTTTGTGATAGATCAAGCTTAGTCAATGTTGGAATGTGAAAAATCTCATGTGGAAACCACCCTTTCAAACTGTTGGCACTGAGGCAAATAACAGTTAATGAACCAAGTTGGGAAAGAGAAGGTTCAATGGGGCCTGAGAGATTACATCCAATCATACTGAGAACTTGTAACTGGGGGACCGACTCAGACAGAGCTCTGCACCACTCGGTACCATTTTCAGAGATATCAACACCATCAAGATAGAGCTCTCTTAAATTGCTAAACTGGCTAACCAATATCCGCAGATTTGGTTCATGCAGTTTCAAAAAAAACATATGAAAGGTCAAGCGAGATCAAGTTTGTGAGGTTGGATATGGCAATTGGTATTTGACCAAAGAAATCTGTGTTGGATAAGTTTAGATAGGTAAGCATAGTTAGCTTCTCGAACCCATGAGCTGGAATCTGGTTTTGTGAAAAGACATTGTATGCAAGGTTGAGGTGTTGGAGCCTGGTTAGATTAAATATTGCGGCACTAAGGTTACCTTGAATGTTACGGTGGCTGATGTCAAGGGCAATGACATGGCCGGTTGCTTTGTCGCAAGACACTCCCTCCCAGCTACGGCAACAGTCTGTTCCAGGTTGCCAAGAGGTAAGATTAGAGTAGGTGAAGCCACTTTTGAGTTGGAGAAGGGAAGAGCTCTGGTCAGGAAGGCATGAGACATGGGTTGTCACTGAAACAGAGGGAAGCAAAAGAGATGAGAGGATGATGAGTAGAGTGTAGAGATACAAGTGTAGAGAGTTTGGCCAAGAATTAGAGAAATTCATTTGTATCTGGTAGAAACAGCAGGAGAGTAGTGAATGGTAGATTATGAACTTAACTTGTATATATATACAAAAACAAACTGTAAACAGTACATGTAATTTGTTCATGCACGTCGACTGAGAAAGTCATTGAGAGCAATTATTCCATTATTGTTTGGTTAGCCAACTACTACTAGACTACTTTTCAGTTGACTTGGGTCAACCCAGCCTTTTTTTTTAAAGCTTGGTATTTTCTTTTTGACTAGCCTTAATGGTCCCTCCAAAGAAAATGCTTTACGAGAATCATCACTAGCAAACGTTAAATACAAATATCAATTATAATTGCAGTATCAATTATAAAGAAATTCATCGAAAAGGCACAACATTAAATTATAATAAAATCAAAATTAGTGACATTTTTGTTAGGCTAGACAAATTTTATATTTTTTTAAATATTTTTACTATTTTTTAAGATAAATAGAAAATCTCATTATCCGAAAATTTTGGAACAAAAAAAAAAGTGTTTTTCTACATATCTTAAAATAAGTAAAAAATTGTGAAAAATATAAAATTATGTTTGCAAGTACATATTCATATAAAAATTATGTTGAACGGTTCAGGGTCAATTATTAAGATTTTGAAAATAAAAATATTAATCCATATCATGGATCAATCCGTGATATGCATATAGTATGATAGATTCACTCTTTATATGTTCTACATATTGTTCTGAACATGAAAAGCTATAATATAAATTACATTTACAGTATAAATTACAAAGAAATTGTCCGGAAAAGCAGAACATTAATTAAATAATAAAAAATCAAAATTAGTCACATTTTTGTAATAATTTCCAACAAAAAGTATTTAGAATTGACGAATGAGATTGGGTTTATTCAGTCATAAATTATGCAAATTGGGAGCCCAACAGAGTTCTTTATGAGTCCGTTACCTTCTTAGCTTTGCTCGGCTTTATTAGTGCGTTAATTGCCTTTTTGGAGGGCCCCACAATCTGCGCCAACCCACTTGTAATATGAATGCATGCGAAGACTCACTCGGTCTTTAGGAAATTTCAATTCAATTCTTTTAGAAAGAATTCTCACAGTAAAGTCTTTTTTTTTTTTCTTAATTTAGAATAAGTTTCATAATAATTGAAATGTGATATCACTCTTAATAAGAAAAATTTCCTTAGTTTTTAAATTGCATTTTAAAATTGTTTAAGTTGTCTATTTGGTTTCATGAGCACACTCTAAAAAACTTCATATAGCAAAGCTAGCATGTGTTGTGCTTATCAAGAGGATTTGGTGAGCATACTCGAAAAAACTATATATAAGATTGACTTTAAATGACGAATCTAAATTATTAAAATCAATCTTCTTCATTAGTGATGTGTGTACCTGTAAAGTTTTGAAATTTCACATTCATTTAGTACAAAGTTTAGCAGTAAAAAAAAAAATTGATGAAAAATGAATGCACAAAATTACTCATAAAATGTTCACCTTTTTTTTTTTACCATTTGACTTTTTACTATATGAATTCGAATTCATTTTATTTTTCTTTCCTTTTTATACCTGAAATGCATGGTTGTTTAACATTTTTTAATTATATTTTACCACTTAGTTTGTCATATACTGTTTTAAAGCTTGAGTGTAAGAATTAGTCGTGTTTAGCAGACTTTAGTTTATGTATATATTTTTGTTTCAGAGCTTATGTTTATTTTGGTGTTTTATGAATTGTTGTCATTGGAGATTAAAAAATAATGTGCGTGGCTATTTTGAATTTTGAATTATGTTTTTCTTGTGTTCAAATTATGTTTCTTAATTATCTATAGAAGAGTTGTTGCACATATATAGTTCTTTGTCTGGTTCTACTGTTACACATGCTTCCATTGAAATGTAACGATGAAAGTAGAATTAGATGCGGAAATTATTTAATTACTTAGCATTGTTGTTGCATGTAAAATATATGTATTGTATTGATCTTTACCATGAATTTTTGCTTGACTTCATTATAAGGTACCAATTGTGCCTATTTACAAGCAATCACATACAACTTGAATAAAATATGTTGGTTACAAGCAAACACATAATATAGATGTAAGAATAATACAGGCCAATTACGAGTTCTTACAAGCAAACACATTAAATGGTAAGAGGAATACAAGCCTGTTAGGACCTCTTACAAGCAACCACATGAATAAAAAGCGAAAAAAAAGGGAGGAGAGAAAGATAGATTGAAAACAAAGAGAAAGATAATATTATATATAACATCAAATAGGAGAATAGTTGTACTAATCCCTAATGAGTTGCATGTGCATTTCTCTCTCTTTTGATTACCGTGCTAATAATTGCTATGGCAAATCCAGTACCAAATCCCAATCCAATGAAAAGGCACAAGATAACAATTGCTGTCATTTTGTTATTAGGTTTTGTAGAAGGAGAGGCTGAATTGTTTCCAGGGCTTGTCACATTGCACAGCTTAGATAATGGCACACCACATAATCTAGGATTTCCTTCAAATGATGAATTGTTGAATGCCAGAAACTGGCCAGATTGTGGGATTCTCCCGACCAAATGGTTAGATGAGAGATTCAAGATGGATAGAAAACTCAGAGAGATTAGTTCCTGTGGAATTTTTCCAGAGAGTTGGTTCCAAGAAAGATCCAGTGACTCGATTTGCGTCAATCGTCCAAGTCGATGCGGAATGGATCCAGTAAACACATTATGTGACAGGTTTAGCGCTTTTATTCCTTTGAGTTCTCCAATCGCCTCAGGAATATCACCAGTCAGTTCATTTGTCGATAAATCAATCGACATCATTAAATTAGGTAAGTTATTCTTTAGTGTCATTTGTTCCCCTTTATCCGTGATAGTAACAGAGATCCCATAAAGTCCATCGTGATGCATAGCATAAAGGTATTTACCAAGAAATGCATCCGAGGATAAATTCTTCATGGACTTGAAATTACTGAACCAGAGTGATGGTAAACTTCCATTGAAGTTGTTTGAAGCTAGATCAATCATTCTCAACAATTGGAAAGGAGAATCCATTTTTCCAAAATTTGAAGGAAGGTCAAGTGTACCATAGAATCTATTGGACCTTAGAACAATGACTTGGAGATTTCGAAGCTTCCCTAGTGAAAACGGGAAAGTGCCAACTATCTGGTTGTTCCCTATATCAAGGATTGTCAAATGTTTACACCATGTTAAAGATCTAGGTAGATAGCCTTCAAGATTGTTGTTGTTCAAATCCAAAATGATGAGTGCACAAGACCTGTTTATGTGATGAGATAGTATTCCCGAAAATTTGTTTCCTCTTAAATTCAATATCTGCATGTCTGGTCTGCCTATGGTGCATGAAGGAATTGATCCACTCAAGTTGTTGTAAGATAGATCCAGCACATAAAGACTTGGTTCACAAATTGAATATGGGATTTCTCCAATTAGCATATTTCTAGATAAACTAAGAAATGCAGTTTGCTCCAAATAAAGTGTATAGTTGGATGGGATTTCTGAGAATTCATTGTTCGAATAGTCCAAAATATAGGCACCCACAAGAGGGACTGCACCTTTTAGCTTGTTAAAACTAAAATCAATGGTGTCAAACCACATGCAAGAAAAAGATGAACATGGAGGAACATCTTCTACACTATTAAACATGTTGTGTGAAAGGTTAAGCAGTGCCAAGGGAACCATGAATAACCTCTTCCATATCCACCTTGGGATAACTCCATGCATGTTGTTTTTTGAGAGATCAACATAGTCCAGATCACCTACATATCTCAGTAATCGAGGTATTTGACTGAGGTTGCAAGATGCTAAACCAAATTCTCTGATTTGTGGAAATGCTAATGGCAGTTGTTCATCTGATACATCTTCCACATATATCTGATTATCAGATAGAAACAAAGCGGTGAGGTTGCTGAGGTGCCCAAGCAAGTTAAGGTCAAATGTTCCATTAAAATTGTTTGAGTCTAGGGCAAGAGTACATAGGCTAGAGAGCCAAACTATTGAATTTGGAATTGGTCCACTAAACTGGTTCCTACTTAGATAAAGGGTTTGAAGATTTGATAACTTAAATATTTGCCAGGGAATTGGTCCATTCAATTGATTTTCATCGAGGTAAAGCTCAATCAATGGAGAAAATGAAACATAAGACTCTTTTAGTCTGAACTGGCCTGAGAGCTTGTTGTTATAAAGTTTTAGTATTTCCAAACTTGGAAGAGAAAACAAACTTGGGGGGACTGAGCCAGAGTGTGAGTTATAGGAAAGGTCCAATCTTGCTAATTTACCAAGTTTTTCGATTGAAGTAGGTATTTGTCCTGAAAAGTTGCAACCTCCAAGAATGAGTTCCGATAAATTTCTGAGGTTGCCTATTGAGTCTGATATGCTACCAAAAAAGTTGGTCCAATAGAGAACCAAGCTCTCCAAAGAATTCATGATTGGAAAATTTGGTAAATTTCCAAATAGCTCTTCATTATCTGATAGATCAAGCTTGGTTAATGTTGGAATGTGAAAAATCTCATGTGGAAACATCCCTTCAAGGTGAGAATTCTGCAATAGGAGATCTTTTAATGGAAATTCAGCAAAGTAGTCAGGAATCTGGGTTTTCAAATTGTTGTGACTGAGGCAAATGACAGTTAAGAAACCAAGCTGCGAAAGAGAAGATTCAATTGGGCCTGATAGATTACAATGAGACATACTGAGAACTTGCAAGTTGGGGACCGAGTCAGACAAAGCTCTGCACCACTCAGTTCCATTCTCAGAGATATCAACATGATCGAGATAAAGCTCCCTTAAATTGCTAAATTGGCTAACCAATATCCGCATATTTGGTTCATGCATTTTCAAATCACAAACAAAGCTGGCTAACCAATAGTGGCATGAAAGGTCAAGGGAGATCAAATTAGTGAGGTTGGCTATGGCAATTGGGATTTGACCATTGAAATCTGTGTTCGATAAGTTGAGATAGGTAAGCATAGTTAGTTTCTCGAACCCATGAGTTGGAATCTTGTTATGTGAAAAGTTGTTGTACGCAAGGTTGAGGTGTTGGAGTGAGGTTAGATTAAAGATTGCAGCACTAAGGTTACCTTGAATGTTACGGTTGCTGATGTCAAGAATAGTGACGTGGCCAGTTGCTTTGTCACAAGACACTCCCTCCCAGCCATGGCAACAGTCTGTTCCGAGTTGCCAAGAGGTAAGATCAGATTGGAAGAAGCCTCTTTTGAGTTGGAGAAGGGAAGCGCTCTGGTCAGGTAGGCATGAGATATGGGTTATTACAGAAGCAGTAGAGGGAAGCAAAAGAGATGAGAGGATAATGAGTAGAGTGTAGAGACACAATTGCAGAGAGTTTGACCAAGAATTAGCAAAATCCATTTGAATCGGGTAGAAACAGGAGGGTAGAGAATTATGCACTAAGGTTACCTTTTAGAGGGCAATTCAACATGACCGTTGGTTTGTTATCCTCACATCAGCCGTATATGTAGATTTTGAATAAGCCAAAAAGATCACGAAAGGTACTCTTCGTTGACTAGTTGACTAGCTTAACTGAATGATAAATCAAGTCCATTCAATTGGTAGTGGGTTTACTGAATAGTACACGTCTTCATTTGAGTCCACTCCACAGAAGCTTAGACAGACTACAACCATACATGGATCAAATGGCTATAATATTAGCAGGTCGATCTAAATGTGAAATATGAAATACATAAATAATTAACAATTATTGTTCCAAATAATACCCCGTGGCACGAATACCAACAAATAACAAAGTAATGATAATCAACTACTATCCAAAACTACTGAAACACTATTTCGTCATAAATATGACAACAGTATTTAACCAGTACAACATTTGATCCTTCGAAAGTTCTAATACCAGACTGTAACAAATTTAACTCCTCTTCAGTGACAATCTTCCATGTGCCAGCAATAAGTAACATACCTTTCATGGGATCTTTTACTTCCAGTAACTCCACTTCCTGACAATGCAATGATTGTCTAGTCTTTTTCAGAGCCCTCTCATGTTTCACAGGCTTGTCAGAACACCGGGTTCTTATGGTTCTCATTATTCAAAGGTGCCTTAATTTCTTTTGTGGTCCCTTTAAAATCTACAACTGCAGTTGTAGTACCCGAATAAAGGGAAGGAAGCACAGCTGTTGAACTCAAGGAACAAGGAATCATACCAATTGGACATGGAGTCCACGACTTGGCTACACTCCATGCATTACAAACACCTTGATAACTATTTTACTTAAGTTTTAAATACTCAAATTTCTCAGTTGCATTTTTTATTGAATTATCACGTTTTGAAGATATGGTTTTGCGGCTAGAGAGAGAAATATCTCTTGCGAACCCAGTTTGTGAGCTTAGAAATAGAAGCTTCTTCAACTTGTCTTTTATAGTGCCAACTCCTAGTAAAATTGCTGAGCTAACAATATTTTTTTCACCAAAATCTTTTAAACTCAGACATTTTTTGAGATGCATAAGGTAGAATACAGGTACTGAGTTTTTGTCGGATAACACTCATGTTACCAGTCTCTTGAAGTAAGTTCAGAGTACTCACGAGACATAAAAATAGGGAAGTCATTTTACTGGTAAGTGACGACTGACATAGAGGTTTCAATTATTCACTGTTGTTGCATTCAACTACAAAATTAGAAACAATGGTCGACCTCTTCATCAACAAAAAGAAAATTTTAATGTTGTACAATAAGAATATAAATGTATAATTTGTGAAGTAGATCAACATCAACAACTACAATTCATAATCTAAAGCCAATCCAGCAGTTTTTGAGGTTAAGCACACTAACCTCAATAGTGAGCTGAAACTCACCCTAGATTTTACTCAAAAAAATACTCAAAAAATCTTTCTAGTCCTGGTTTGTTATAAACTTTACATAATAATTTGTAAGGATGTGCAGATATGTCACTAGTGGTTAAATTGTAATACTGTCTGAAGTCGGAATTCAAATTGCAAACAAGAGTGAGGCTATGGTAATATGCAAATTACGGATCGACCCGCCTTGTGGATCCATATCTCTATTTTTAAAGTTTCAAAAAGCATGGTTCTAAAACTCGAAATCGGAATCGGAATCAGATATTTGACGGTGGAATCAGAATCGGATAAATCAGCCGGAATCGGGAAAATTGAATCGGTAACTCGAATTTATTGGGCATAAGCTTGTTTGTAGCCAAAAAAAAGAGGAAACAAATGGTAACAAAAATAATTTTGATTCCTAACAATAATAAATATATAGAAGAAAAATAAAGAAAGAAAAGGAAACAAAAATGAGTTAAAAAACATAAAAAAACAATTCAAAAGCAAATGTTAAATGTCAAAAACTATGAAATGGATGGATCCAATGAAAACCAAAATGGAGAGGACAAGAAAAAGGGTTGTTTGTCCAAAAAATACTCACGCTCGTTGATTCCTTGCGCTAGAAAAATTTCATTAAATCTTACATGTGGCCCCCATCTCCCATTTGTTTCGTTGCTCCTGGTTCACCTTGAATCAAAAGATTTTTCTATTACTATACTTATTGAACATGTACACCGAGTCTATTTAAAATATATTTATTGGCCACAGGGCCTTCACATCTTCTTCCCAAATCGACGATGTTTCTTTCCGATAAACTCAAATTGACGTAAAAAAAATACATAATCAGGAGAGAATTGGCCCGCACTCGTGAGAATCAGTTCGGAATCGGTCAAAAATCGCTAAATCAGTCCAAAAATAGGATAACTCGGCCGAGTCAAGAACTGTTCATCCGATTTGCTGAGAAACTCGCATAGGAGCAAAACTCAGGTGAAACTCAGCTCGGTCCCATCTGATTCCGAGTTGACTTGGAATCGGTCAATTTTTCGAATTATGTCAAAAAGCCAATTTAAACCGCTAAACATAATATGCGTATCAAAATGTACTTGTAGACAAAAATAGCTGCTTTTGGATGATTCGGAATTTACAAATCAAGTGATTTTCTACTAATCTAAAAAAATAGCAAAAAAACAATTCTAAAAAATATTAAATTTAGTCCTCAAGTACATTTTCCATGTGAAGATGATGTTTAATAATTGAGATTGACTATTTGAACTTTGAAAACGGAAATATGAGTCCATACTGTGAGTTCAGTTTTCAATAATATCCTAAAACTTGCTTTTACAATAAACTTCCACAGATAAAGGACTGACTACTGAATTGACAAAAGACAGAGGCTATGGTAATATGCATATTACGGATTAACTTGTACTATATATGGATGCATATTGCTACTTTTAAAGGACGGTTCTTTTGTTAATAGAAAAAAAAATATCGAAAAAAAAGATACAATCTAAGTAAATCTCAATTTATAGAAAAAATGTGATAGATTATCCTGTCTGCTAGACGGGATGGATTATCCCATCCACTAGACGAGATAGATCATATTGTCCAGTTAATCATAAATCACTCTCACTAATTAACTTTAAAAAAATTGAATGGGATAGACCATCCCATAAAGACAGCGCAAAAAAAATGTCATCATCTCTTATGCGTGGGTCCACATCATCTCCCCACATGGCCTGTTCTTTCTGTCTTTTCCTCCTCTCTGCTTGTCGCTACAAGGCAGACAAAAATCAACAACAAAAAAATTATTTATACCATTTTAGATTTTCTAGAGATATTCTAGTAGATTATGTGCATTATTTTTCTTATTTCAGAAACATCTTTGATTACGAGTTTTAAGTAGATGAAGAGTGTGGCACTTATCATTTTTTTTTTTTTTTCACTCTGTTTGGATGGGATGGTCTATTCCATTAAATTTTTTTTCTTTGTTAATTACCTAATTAGCGATCATTATGATTAGATTAACTGGACGAGATAGTCTATTCCGTTCGACAGAAGTTACAAACTATCATATTCTTCCTATAAACCGATATTCGTAGAATCATACCCCTTTTTGGACCGAGAAAGCTTGGCATTGGGCCCAATTATGCTCTTTTTATTTCTACCTCCGATCTGTCCATTCGATGAATTTTTCTTGATTTTAGAATCAAAGGTCAAAGAGTTAAAATATTCTTTTATCAGAGGTAGATAGTTCATATTTGTATTAGACAACACATATAATCAATGTGGCTTTCAATTGATCTAAAATAAAATTTCACGTACAACTTGGCCCAAAATTAACCAACTAGGCCTGCTCCAAGTTTCTAGCCCAGTACAAAATTATCTAAATGATCGATCAAAACAAGGCCAGCTATCCAAATCAAAATGACAAACACCATGAAGAATAGACCAAATTTTAGTTCTCTAGTAGGTTGAATATTAACTTTCTTCAGAAAAAATTTAAAGATAGGCAAGTTTAAAAGCTTGAGCAAGTTTGTAAAAAGTGGACAAAAGAAATACTAATAAGGTGGTCTTAAGATTTATGAAGAAGTACTAGTTTGATAAGCTTAAAACTCCTTAAGGTACTTAGAAGTTTAAGGAGACAATTCAAGGATAAAGATCATTTTCTTTTCAAAGAAAATGACAAAATTCCTTTCCTAAACGCTCGGATCTTAGCAATGTATGATTTTTCATAATCGAAAAATAGTGATAATGTGAGGTAAATTAATTAAACTACAAAAAAAATTAGGTAATTTACTAAGCATTATCTAGTCAAATTATCTCACTACAACAATGTAGATACTTTTTGCGAGAGAAAAAGCAAATTTATGACGATACTCCCTCACGAAAAGTACCGTCACAAAAAGAAAAAGCTGAAGAATGAGAGTAGTTCGTCGCAAAAAGTCACTTTTTTATCCTCGCGAAAGGTATCTCATTCTTGTTGTGGATCTGCCATTATTATAGTATCATATCTATGTTATATATTACTAGACAAACAAATCTTATACCGCTCTAATGAGAGCGATAAAGGAGCTGCTGTCTTTTTCTCATTTCAACTTATCCTTCTCTTTAGAAACTTCGGAGCAAGATTAGATCTCCTTCTTGCTTCACCTACTTTTTTTTTTTTTTTAGAATGAGTTATAAATAAAAATAAATAAATCATGTTGATTCTTTTATTGTCGAAGATATATTCTTATTGAAGCTCGTTTGTACTAAACATGCATGATTAAATAATCAATGGTCTCAGTTGTTTATTATTTAACCATATCTCTTTAAAAGTCCATTTAATGGAAATTTTATAATTAGCTTATGGGGCATCCAACTATTATAAAGGAGCTCTAGCTGCTAACAATTTTATAATTAGCTTATGTGACATCTAATTTCGTGGTTGGCCACGGTTGACCATTACTTTGAATCTATAAGTCCAAATGACACGTTCCACGTATATATCTACACCTTCGTCTATTAATTCTCTATCATATGACACATTATAAATGACCACTATAACAAGATATATAAACTCCATTATGTGTTTATTCCAATTAAAAAATTTCTCAATTAATAGAATCATCGATTTGTACATCTGATGTACCAAATTGATTCTATTAATCTTCATCACCTTTAATGTGTTAAATGAATGCCATATACTATGTCCCACATAGATATGCATTTCTAGATTTGATGTATGTTATCTCATAACATATCAATGGTATCATATCTCATACGATATCTTGTAGGTGTGATCAATTTGAATCTGTATTGTGTTGTTAACGGAATCCCATTCCATAAATCATAAGCTATATGTAGCATAATTAATGCATCATGACTACACGATCAATACAGATGATATATACTATACAGTATCATTGATCAAATATAGAAAGTATTAGAAGTATACTGCATGTGCTAAGTCCAATATCACATAACAAATAATTGGATTGACAAAACAAAAATAACTAAATTAACATTTTGTTGCTCCAATAATTGTGTCACCTCATAACACATAATGTTTTAAGCGTGCAACATATTGGAATAGTCATCAAAATATTGTTTGTGAATAGAGAGAGAAATCAATGGTCACATCTTCACCACCTGTCAAATTTTTTATTCCAAAAAAAAAAAAAAATTCAATAGTCAGTGGGGGAGAAAAAGTAGATTTTAGGGGGATGTCCACAATATATGTAACGGTCAAAAGAATTTTTTTTTTGTGCCTTAGAAAGAAAACTTAATATATTTAAAACCACTAAACCTTTGACGAATATTGGACTAGCCTGTTTAAGCATTAGTGGAAAATCTATTGAATATTGCTAAATTTCTATAAGTGGAGTTAAGTTGATTCATGACTTGTTGTTAGGTCACCTGAGAAAATTAAGGACCTCCACTAGTGGTCCTACTTTTACTTGATTATTCGGTCCCGATCCAGTACCGAACCATATTTTTTAGCCGAATAAAACAAAGAGAAGAGCCTCAAAATTTGAATTAAAATTTCCGATTAAGTATCATATTTCTAATTTTTTATTTTGTACTATTTAATCATACATTTTTTTTTTAGACATTGTTCATATAAATGTATAAATAAGTCTCAGATCTAGTGTTTTTTGTTGTATTTTCATATTTTTTTTTAGTTAGAATATTGTTTATGTAACAAATTGTGTAATGTAATTCAAAGTTTTTTGTATAAATATATGTTGTTTATATTGATAAATGTGGTGCTTTTGGTATGTGCTTAGATTAAATTCATAGTTTTTTGTATATTGGTAAATTTAGTGTAAGAATTAGTCATGTTTACTGGACTTCACTTTATGTATATATTCTTGTTTTGAACTCATGTTCATTTTGGAGATTGATCAATTGTTGTCATTGAAGATTAAGAAAGTAATGTGGGTGGCTATTTTTAATTTGGAATGATTACTTC
>JARJHM010001464.1:0-26344 GCA_033356055.1 Carex pumila | reverse complement strand
TTCAATTAACGGGCCAATTATTTTTCAATTATAGCTGATTATTCTCAATTATTCTCAATTAATCATTTGAATTGACAGTATAATGTATGTCCAGTAACCACGTACCATTATTTACATCAGTGATTTAAACTAAGATCGAATCTTGAAAACAAAGTAACATTGCGTCACTAGTGTCCGAACTTACCGTACACGTTTGGTTGTTTGTACTTTTAAACCTTGTACAATGTCCAAGTCATTTAATTCCATTCAAAAAATATAATTTTCAAATTATTTGACCAAATGAAATGTTAACATCCTATGCACCTATGACTTCCACGCTCTATTTCTTTCTTCATTCCTTCTCACTAGTACTATATATACCAACCACACCATGCAAGATGCAACTCTCTTCTACATCAAACATCTTCACTTGCACAAAGAGAAATTTTCAGATTTCGAATTTGAAAGAAGAGCAACCTTTTTCTCCATTCAATCTCCAAACATGATGCTAGGAGCAAATCAGAGGAAGTGCCTCATTCTACTTCTATGGCTGGTCCTGGTGTTGTGTAATGTGTGGCATCTCCATGCTGCTAGGCCTAGGCTATTGTCAGGAAGTGGGCCTTCCAATTGTACTGGCAACGGTAGCAACACAGGAGGCTCATGCCCTTCACCACACTGAAGTGTTTTTTTTTAACAAGATTTTTAAACACAGGAGGCTCTGCCAGACAATTAAAGCTTCTGTGTAAAATAAGAAGATAATGTTAAGTTTCATAATTTTATTATTTTGGAGTTATTTTAATTGCTTCTCTTCTAAGGATCTTGTTTGCAGTGCACTTCTGTCAAATTCTATCGTCAGCATTGCATTGTTATGGATTTTACTGACATGATTGACATGGTAAATAAACCAACAAAAAATATTGGATAGTAAAATAACAAGTTTAAACTATGAGTAAATATAATTTATATAATGTTTAGTGTTTAATATCCCACTATATCAAAATATAAACAGTACAGCCGTAATTTTAATTCATCAAACTTCACAAAGTTTGATATCAGATTTCATAATTTTCAATCAAGTGGTCAAAACCTTCACACATTATAGCAGAAACTTTAATTAATGTCTGTATGAAACTCTTGATAGTGTCTATCAACTATAATTTTTATTAACTAAATATATATAAATTTCACTACTTTTCTACATTCAAACTATTATTCACATCAAACTAAATCAACATTTATAAAACATCAACATCGTCAACATTAACATCTAAATTTTAACATCTAATAACACAAATAACTAAAATAACAAAATAAAATAAATCATCTCCATCAGTAGTAAACACCAACAACTTTCAACATCGGCTTACTAGCAACCGAAGAAAAGGAGGGCATCTTTTTTTTTCGCTAAGTTTGCAAGTGGAGAGACCGGCGCAGCCTCAACCGTCCCTTTTCTATCAAAGGTTTTGTGGAGTGGGAGTGTGGATGAGAGGATGGGGGCACTAGAGACTAGAGGACTGACGGCTAAGACTATTGTGTACTCTTTCTCTGAAACTCTCGACGAGAGCGGAGAAGAACAGAAAAAGAGATACAATAGTTAGCGGCTAGGACTATCATCGTCGACTCTCTCTTCTCTCAAATAGTGCTACGGGCAACAAGGAGACGCAGAAGTTGCAAGAGCAGTGGAGTGGAGGTAGGTGACCTACTAGCTTGCTACCGGTTTCCGTCCTTCGCCCGGAAAGAAGAGGGTAGAAGATGAATTACTGACGGAAATAGTAGAGCGAAGGAGATTCGCTTGAAAGGGAAGCGAGTGAACGGAATAGGTGGAGGTGGGATGGAGTGGCAGCTAGAACTTTAATCATTTTTAAATTTACTAATTTTTATTATAAGAGATTCAATTGGTTATGCCTTTTTTACTCTGTTAAAGTAAATTTTGAATTGCAAGAGTCCATTCCTCTGTCAGCATAAAAGAAGCTTTGAATAGTACTAGAGTGTTTCTAAATTAATTGAATTTTTTTATAAATTCAACTCTAAAATTTGTTGGATTGAATTCAAATAACAAATTCAAATTGTTAAAAATCTTCTACTTTATGAGTTATACGTCTACATATAAAAAAAATTAAAATTTAAAATTTATTTTGTATTGAGTCAAGTGGTTAAATGGCATAAAAAATGAATGCATTAAAATTAATTTATAAATCTTTTAATTTTGACTAATTAACTATATATTAAATAAATTTAAAATTTAAAATTTTTACATATGTAGACACATCACTCGTAAAGTGAAATAATTTTAATAATTTGAATTCATCATTTTAAATCAATTCGATAGATTTTAAAGTTAAATTCATAAAAACACTTGATAAACTTAAAAACACCCTAATTCTACTCTATAGCTTTTAATATTTTGTACTACTTTTCAATCTCTTTTAGACAAAATAATAAGTTCCTTTTTCAAGCATAGTGAGCAGTCGCATAAAACTACTAACAACAGACAGGCAAAGAGAATTCTTGCCAGATTGTCGGATAAAGAGATCTCAGACAGGAATTGGTGTTTCCTGTAAAATCCTGAATGCTACCATACCTCTCCATTTCATACAAAACTGGTCGCATATCCTTTGTGGGTTTTTTAGTTTGGAGTTTGGACTGAGCGCAGTAAGCGGACCATATAATCGTGGAAACTGGATATATCCACTTTTAAATTACTGGAGAGAACCCAAAACATGGAATCGTTACTCGTTAGTTCTTATGATCTGACCAAATCAAAATTAAGGCCTAAAAAGTTCAACTTTCTTCACCAATTTATGAAAGTAGACTTGCACCCCCGCCTATAAATAGACACACACACTAGGGTGATTAATGAGCGAGCATGAGCGAGTTAGGATATGCTCATGCTCGCTCATTAAGTAAATGAACGAGTTGTTAATGAGTGAGTTTAAATGAGCGGATAAATGAGCGAGTTATGAGCGGCTCACGAGTTTTGACTTATGACTCATAACAAAATTATATAGTGTGCCCACGCATAACAAAATTTGTTAAAAATCATCATAACAAAATCCAACAAATTGTCATAATTCATTTAAATGAGCGAGTTGCTATGACTATTATTTGTTTTGGGCTTTAAGCGGAGGTTTTGGTTCTGCCGATTTACAAAAAAAAAAAAATGAATATTAGTATATTACACAGTATTAAATGTTACATTGTGCTCACTATATTACACAAGATTAAATATAAAACTATGCTCACTATCTATCAATCTTAATGAGACAAAGTTGATGTTACACATAATTACATAGGATTAAATGTGGCAGGGATTAGATGTGGCAAATTCTTAATGAGCGAGTTGGGTCATGCTCATGCTCGCTCATTAAATAAATGAGCGAGTTTAAATGAGCGGATAAATGAGCGAGTTTAAGCGAGCTTTTAATGAGCGAGTTATGAGCGGCTCATGAGTTACGAGCGATTTACTCACCCCTAACACACACACATCTCTACCTCTCCATGCATCCTTCATCTCTCTCTCTATATATAATTGATCTCAATAACTCACAGCTAGCTAATACTATTTGTTCTACTTGAAAAGAAATTAAGTTTTTGTACGATTTGTTTGTGATGGCAAGGTTCAGCACTAATCAAAGACCTCTTGTCAAGCTGTTATTGTTGCTAGTACTGGTGTTATTCAATATACAATATCTCGATGCCACAAGATTATTCGAGGGAAGCTGGCCGAGTAGTGGTCTTCTAAGCTCTTTGCCGAAAGGTGGGCCCGGGTCATCGCAATCAAATTGCGGTAGCAACCCGAGCAACACTGGCGGTTCGTGTTGATCAATTTAGACAGAATTTTAATTGGTATCAGAGACTTTGGATATAGAAGAGATGCATTAATTTTACAGGAAACCGATGTCAGCTTTCTAAGTATGAGAATATACATTAGTTTGTATATTTTATTTTTTTTTACTTTTTTTCTCTTGTAAATTTGTTCATTCTTTTTAACTGAAGAAACAATAAATTTGTTCATTCTTTTAGTTGAATGTATTTGTGCGAACATATATATATATATATATATATATATAGAGTTGGGCTATGGTGCATTGCAATGCATGGAGGGGTTTGTGCATTGGACCATAAATCTAAAATTTAAAATTCAAATGGACGATCCAAACCGTTCATCTTGTTCTCCATATTAATATGTGCTTGGAGACAAAATTTTACATTTTTCTGAATATTTTTACTATTTATTAAGTATTTTACAAAATTGTTAATCCAACGGTGGCTTAACAAAACAGTAAAATCAGCAGCCACCGTTGGATCAACAATTTTGTAAAATACTTAATAAATAGTAAAAAAATTCATAAAAATATAAAATTTGGTCTCCAAGCACATATTAATATGGAGAACAAGATGAACGGTTTAGATCGGTCATTTGGACTTTGAATCCGTGATTTATGATCTAATGCACACCATGCCTATGCATTGCAATCCACCATAGCCCATCTCATATATATATATATATATATATATATATATATATAAAGATCTCTAGTCAAATTAAGGTGAACTTATTTCTCAACAAATCACATGAAATATAATTTAATTAGTTTATTCAAACTTAATTTTGTATAAATAAATTTTGAAAAGTTTAGAAACGTTATATATGCATCATATATTGACAGCCTAGAACAAGCTAGATTAACCTTCCCATTATATTATATTATTATTGCATGGTTCTTTTTATTATATATAATTACTTAATTAAGAATGCTAACCAATCTGTTGCTCTAAAAAAGCTTATAACAACTGGGCAGCCATTTTATTATGTTAACATGAGTTGACGGTCATAATCCTCAAATTTGAAAAGATTAAACATAAATTTGCTCATTAATTTATCTACGCATGCAAAAGGAAAAGTATCCAATACAAAATGCATTAATTTGTCTCTGTAAATGTTGAATAAGTTAAGGAGGGTACTGATCCGTAGAGTCTAAATCAGGTAATAATACTACATAGTGCAAGCCTTTCAAATAAATATAAAAATACTAAAAAGTGCAAACAAAGCGTGGCATATCTGATACTCTCATCTTAGTCTGGGGTAGTGTAAAACTACTAGCTAGATCAAGTCATTATATTATATTCTATTCAACATCGCAGGTAAAACATAATACCATACTACAAAGACTTTCAAAAAATTTGACCCGCCACGTACAACATGCAAAATGATTTACACGGTTTATACCAACTGAACCAGTTTAATTTATTGACCTCGCTCCATATGCATGTCTCTCTTTTGCATCTCCACTTATACACAAAAAAGAGAAAAGTTAACTCGAGAACCTTAATTAGTTTTACTACTACTTTTTTGTTTTCTTTGATCATTGTCAGGTTTTTTTTTTCAACTCTGACAAATATAAGCAAAGTGAGACTTTGACAACCAATTAATAAAAGTAATGTTTAGTTTTGAAATTCAATAATTAAGATGTATTATATATGTTATGCATGAAAAATGATGAACTTTATGCATGAAATTCAAAAAACGAGTATGAAAGATCAAAACAGCTGTTAATAGCTGTGACAACATATTTTCGTTTGGTCGATCAAAACAACATTGCATGCAGCCGTTAACAGTTATGTCTTAATTAAAATAGACACGTATACGATATACTTTAATACTACTAAGAGAACATGAAATTCTTTCTGTATTGTCGCATAAAGAAAACCTTTTAGACAGGAACAAATCACACGTTGTATCATGAGTCTCCATTTCAAACACAACTGGTCCCCCGTTGTATGAGGTTTGGAATGACCGGACAATGTAATCGTGGAAACTGGACATGCCCATTTCTGTCTAACAGGAGAGAATCGAAAACAAGGAATTAACTGGTTAGTTATTTCTTAGTACGCAGGTTATGAACTCATAATCTGACCCAATCAAAGTCTCGTAAAGCTGCCTAAAAAACAATTCAAAAATCTTGACCAATCCATGGAAGTAGACTTGCACCAGGCACCCCCACCCTCATCTATATATACATCTCTGCCTTTCCATGCATCCTTCATTGGTTCATCTCTGTACATCTCAATATATAACTCACAACCTACACTAATTATATACTATTTCTTTCACTTCAAAAGAAATTAAGTATATATTTCTACGATTCGTTTGTTTGTGATGGCAAGGTTCAGTACTAATCAAAGACCTCTTGTCAAGCTGTTGTTGTTGCTGGTACTGGTGTTGTTCAATTTGCAATATCTCGATGCCGCAAGATTACTGGAGGGAAGCTGGCCGAGTAGTAGTCTTCTAAGCTCTTTGCCGAAAGGTGGGCCCGGGTCAAAGCCCTCGAATTGTGGTAGCAACCCGAGCAACCATGGCGGTTCGTGTTGATCAATTCAGACAGAATTTTAATTGGTATCAGAGACTTTGGATATAGAAGAGAGGCATTAATTGTACAGGAAATCAATGTCAGCCTTCTAAGTATGAGAATATACATTAATTAGTTTGTATAGAATATTTTTAACCTTTTTCTCTTGTAAATTTGTTCATTCTTTGTAACTGGAGAAACAATAAATTTATTCATTCTTTTAATTGAATGTATTTGTGTGGACATATATATAGTGGCGTAGCCAGGATTTTCATTAGGGGTAGGCAAAATAAATTATTATTATATTAATAATAATTATTATTTTATTTAAATAATTAAATTATTAAATAATTTTCATTGGAAGAGGAATCGGTAATTAACCATGAATTAAAATTGAGAAAATCGGTAGAAATCCACCAAATTAGATTGAAAACTCAATTTTTTTTAAAGTTTACTTTGAAGAATAGTTCACAAGACTCTTCTATTAAAATTCAGCTCATTTTGAATAGTTAAACATAATAAAAATATTTTAATGCATTACATTTTATTTCATTATATTACTTTATAAAACATTTTAGTCTAATTCTTTCACAAAAAATAACAAATTTATTGTGGTCCCACTATCATATCATTCTTATTAACCTTCTTCTTGTCGGAATATTTCAAAATAGATTGATGAAATACTATCAAAATTGTAACAACTCAACCAATTTTACTAATCAAGAGTTTTGACACAGTCAGCAGCAGACAAAATTCAAATCTAGAGGTAGACAAAACCTAAATCCAAACCAACTATATACGAACTTGATATCGTATTTCAAAATCCAAGGGTAGGCAGCTGCCTACCCCTGGATACAAGTGGCTCCGCCACTGCATATATATATATATATAGAGAGAGAGAGAGTAAGGCTACCATATTTTACAAATTAAAGTAAGTATTTTAATTTGCGTTCATATCTCTAGTTTTAAAGTTTAAAACGTCGATCCGAACCGTTCAAGTTGATATCCATATTAAATTGTGCTTGAAGACCAAATTTTATATATTTTTTTTAAATTATAATTTTTTTAGAATTTTTCAAAAATCACTGTTTTTGATTTAAAATATATCTACAATACTAAAAGGAAACTATTATTATAATAAATTAAATATTAAAAATGACTGCTAAGTTTTACTTTTTCTTAAAAAGTCGATATGGTCATGAATATATTATATATACTTAATTATTATCCACCTAAATTTTTGTATTTTATCACTAATTGATATTCAGAAGTGACTAATCAAATTTTTCTGTTTTTTAAATAAAAATGGACTTAAAATTTTACTGCTTGATATTTGACTGCAATAAAGACTTTTAATCACTAGGAATTTTTATTTTTTTAATTAGATAATCACTAATTGATATTCAGGAGCGACTAATCAAATTTTACTAAGTGATTAAAAAACAGAAAAAATTTAATTCCTAGTGATCAATTAGCAGTAAAATCACTGTTTTTGATTCAAAATCACTGATTGATAGGTAGCAGATAGTTTTTCTTTCTCATGCTTGATATTTTACTGCAATAAAGACTTTTAATCACTAGGAATTTTTATTTTTTAGTCAACTACCAACAAATGAATGCCACGTGTCAAGTTTGCTCTATGAAGCATAATCTCAAATGTCAATTCTACAAATTTATCCTTGTGAAGTTTGACTCTCATGAAAAAAACAAAAATTCTCCAAAATAACAGTTATAACAACGGTCAGAAAAAAAAAATATATATATATATATATCATAAATTTTTGTCATGTTATTATAATTATTTATATCAACTATAAGATTAGTAGTTGTTGACTAGCTTACAAGTTCAAACTGCAATTGAATAAATAAATGAATTAAATTTACACCTTTCTCCGTTAACCTCATATTGGAGATTAACTAAAGGGAAAATAAAAATAATTAATTAATGCTTATGCACAGAATTCATTTACAAGAGAGAATAAAATGAAAATTAAGCACATCATGACATGAGATCTCATGGGTAATTACCGTTGGGATTACTAGGGTTTTTGGTACAATGAGAGGGCCCAGGTCCATCCAAGGAACTTAACAGTTGACTAAGTGCCGACGACCAGCTTCCGGCCGACGGCCAGCTTCCAGCCAAAGGTCTAGCGGCTTCAAGTTGCCATGCATTCGACGTATCAGGATCGACCTATCTAGATCGGTTATATGAAACAACCGACACTAATACCTATCTGGATCGGCTTTCTGAACAAAACCGATCCTAATTTGTGAACTATCAGGATCAGTTGTTCTAAAAAACCGATCATAATAGTTAAACTATTAGGATCGGTTGTTTAGAAGAACAGATCCTGATAGTATCAGGATCTGTTCTTCTAAACAACCGATCCTAATAGTTTAACTATTATGATCGGTTTTTTAGAACAACTGATCCTGATACATTTTTTTTTTTCAAAGTTGGTTCTGCAAAAAAAAAAAAAAAAATTAGGGTCGGTTTTTTATAAAAAATCGACACTGATTTTATTTTATTTTATTTTATTTTATTTTTGCAGAACCAACTTTGAAAAAAAAAATTGTATCAGGATCGGTTTTATTTCTAAAAACCGATCCTGATAGTATCTGGATCGGTTTTTAGCAATAAAACCGATCCTGATAGTATCTGGATCGGTTTTTATCAATAAAACCGATCCAGATAGTTTTTTTCTTTTATTTGGAAAATCTTTTCATATGGTTATGTTTAAATAAATATAAAAAATTACATATTAGAAATATAAGTTGATTATTTAATAGAAATTTTATTTAATTTTCAAATTCTACTTAAATAATATTAATGTAATTTTGATGAAAATTAATGTAATTTATATTATTAAAAGTTATGTGATCATGGTAGAGTTGATTTGGCCATACAAACACAAATAAATAATTTTTATATTTTTCACATTTTTCTTAATATTTATCCGTGTACATGCATTACCAAACAGAAAAGAAAAGAAAATAAATGGTAGCCGTTTGATGGTTGATAGACCATCAATATGAGTGGGGTTTACCTCAGTGATGTTTCTCATATAAAGTATTAGGATCGGTTTTTTATAAAAAACCGATCCTAATAGTATTTTTTTTTTTTGCCGAACCAACTTTGAAAAAAAAATAGTATCAAGATCGGTTTTTTATAAAAAACCGATCCTAATACTTTATATGAGAAACATCACTGAGGTAAACCCCACTCATATTGATGGTCTATCAACCATCAAACGGTTACCATTTATTTTCTTTTTTGTTTGGTAATGCATGTACATGGATAAATATTAAGAAAAATGTGAAAAATATAAAAATTATTTATTTGTTTTTGTATGGCCAAATCAACTCTACCATGATCAATTTTGTACAATTTTATTATTATTAATGGCATCAAATTGTTAAATGGAATGCAGACCGTTCATTTCTGCATGATCATCCAACGGTGGGTCTGTAATTAAATGACATGTAATAATTTTTAAAATGATCAAGATATAACATGGAACATTAATAACGTAAAAGTCTCGAAGGCCCGACAACTGTAAGTCTTGATCCAACGTAAACTATTTACGGCCGTGCGATGTTGCTATATTGTTTTGCTTTGATGAACTAGTAAATGAATCCCAAATTGTATCAAATTTTATAATGGTGAAATTAATATGACATTCTTTCATTTTAACGGTTCCGATCAACCAAATGCTAATGTTCGTATTCGTTCCTTCACAACCCCACACAACAAGGGTTCAAGTCCTATGTATATTATTATATGGCACAAGTCATTGATGCATCCTGCATGATTGTATAAAAAAATTCAATAGTCAAAATGACTTCAAAATGAAATATCAATGTCAAATAATTAATTATATTATCACATAAATTTTAATAATATAAATTACATTAATTTTCATCAAAATTACATTAATGAAATATCAATGTCAAATAGTACCTATCTGCTGTTTAATATTATTTAAGTAGAATTTGAAAATTAAATAAAATTTCTATTAAATAATTAACTTATATTTCTAATATGTAATTTTTTATATTTATTTAAACATAATCATATGAAAAGATTTTCCAAATAAAAGAAAAAAACTATCTGGATCGGTTTTATTGCTAAAAACCGATCCAGATACTATCAGGATCGGTTTTTAGCAATAAAACCGATCCTGATACAATTTTTTTTTTCAAAGTTGGTTCTGCAAAAAAAAAAAAAAAAAAAAATTAGGGTCGGTTTTTTATAAAAAACCGATCCTAATAGTATCAGGATCGGTTTTTTATAAAAAACCGACCCTGATTTTTTTTTTTTTTTTTTGCAGAACCAACTTTGAAAAAAAAAATTGTATTAGGATCGGTTCTTTATAAACAACCGATCCTAATGATAACTTCCTATATAACCAGCTTAGCTAGGGTTCTTCTTATTTTCATTTCGCGCCTCTCATTTTCAATTTAGCTTCTCTGTCTCTGTCTCCGTATCTCCTTCTCAAATCCTCAGTACTCTGTCTCTCTCTCTCTGTCTCCGTCTCTCCCTCTCCTCCGTGTCTCTCTCTCTCTTTCTCTCCGTCTCTTCCTCTCAAATCCGAGCCTCTCACACCTCCGGCTCAATTGTGCCAGTTTTTAATTTTTTTTATTGTTTCAAAAATTAATTAATGGTGTTTGTATATTGTTTTACAGTCTTGATGACATCTCTCTCAAGTTACTTAATCATCCGGCCGATCAACTATCATGGTATTAGCTTTATCTAATTTTCTCATTATTATACTTTTAAAACACATTTTTTTTGTATTTTTTTATTGGAAAATGTTTTTCCATCTAATTGTTACCTTTATTTTTGTTTTTAGGGTTTTTTTTAATCTCAAGTGATGTGATTGCAAAAGAGGTAATTATTGATTTTTTTATTGTTGTGCTTTACATTAATTGCATAAATGCGTATATTGCATAAATATGTGTTAATTGAGGAAATAGTCCAATTAGTCACTTGTATGTTTGTTAATTAATTTTTTTTTGGATTTAAATTTCTTGTTATAATATGTAATGCTTCACAAAACTTTGTATAAAGTACATGAATTTTTTGTAATAGTTTAAGATGTGTATGATAATTAATTTAGAATGTGTATATGATATTTAATTGATTATTGCTTCTTACTGTGCAAAAAAAAAAAAAATTTAGGATGCTAGCCAGCAAAATATATATGGAAGCTGGTCAAATAAATAAAAATATTTTTTTTAGCTTCAATAAAACATCAGGATCGGTTTTATATAAAAACCGATCTTGATGGTATGTATCTGGATCGGTTTTATAAAAAAACCGATCTTGATATGTAATTTTTAATTAAAAAAAAATTCGAAAAAACTATCAAGATCGGTTTTTATATAAAATCGATCCAGATACGTACCATCAAGATCGGTTTTTATATAAAAACCGATCTTAATAGTATTTTCAATTTTTTTTTTTAAATTACATATCTAGATCGGTTTTTGAATAAAAACCGATCCAGATACGTACTATCAAGATCGGTTTTTATATAAAAACCGATCTTGATATGTAATTTTTAATTAAAAAAAAAATTCGAAAAAACTATCAAGATCGGTTTTTATATAAAAACCGATCTTGATAGTACGTATCTGAATCGGTTCTTAGTCAAAAACCGATCTAGATAACAACTATTAAGATCGGTTCTTTAAAAAATATAACCGATCCTGATAGTATCAGTATCGCTTTCAACAGGATCGATTGAATTCCGATACTGATATGTGTATATAACCGATCCTGATTTCATATTTTCCACTAGTGGACAACATCAGCACTACCCATAGCATCAGAACGATGCACATCCTCTGATTCTTACTTAGTGCCATCTCGAATAATTCTTGATCGATCGGAATCGGACTGTTTGATTCTTTAAATTTGAAGTACTTTGTGGTTGTGTGAGTGGAGAGATATAAGAAAGGTTAATTGGTTTGGGATGGGATGGAGAAGAGAGGTGCATGGGGAGAGGTATATATAAGAAATTGAATTAAGTTGGTATGCATAACCGTGTGAGTCATGCTAAAACGGGTCTTTGGTCTAATTGTTTGAAGTGTTTAGAATTGGTCTACGGTCTACACACAAGGTTGAAAGAGAAACCCACAATACAGTTCGCTGTTTACATGTGTGTAACACATCCAACCGAATTCATAATCTCAAATTTTGGGTTTTCATCTCGACCGTTAGAATTATTTTGGCACGAATATTAAAGGATACAACTGATCTAGATTCTGATCGGAGGGTCCAGATTTAAATTAAAAATTTGAGTTACTTTAGAGAACCCGGACCCCCCTCCGATTTTTTTTGTTAAATAAAATAAAATTTAATATTTTTAACGAAATAAGTATCATTAATTTTGATTTTACAAAAAATAACTTCCACCGATTTTGAGGCACAAAGATGTTTGCTCCAATGATATGCTGAATCGATGGAGCCATTTTATGACCTATATATATATATATACAATATAATCACATAAATCAATTGTAAATAGCTTCACTTATTTTGCGAATCAGTGAAGCAAATATATTTGTGCCTCCACTGATCATTTTTTCTGTAAAAACGAAATTAATAGTACTTGTTCTATTAAAATATTTAAAATTGATTCTATTAAAAAAAAAAAAAAAGATCCATCCACCCCCACAGACACAAAATAAAATAAAATCAAAATATATATGGGTTGTTATACCCTTTAATTTTGTTTTTAATGAAGTTAGAAACCACCATCATTAATCTGTGATATGTCTTAAAATATACAAACCATCATCATTAATCAAATGAAAGTAGAACATGTTATTAGTCAACAAAAATTTAGCTTGTAAAAAATGTATTAATGTCGACAATTTTTAGACATTAATTTTTCAACATATTAATTCACAATTTCACATGAAAATAAAATTGAATGTGATAATTTTTCATGAGCAAATAAAGCAAATAAAATATATCACATTTAACGGTTTTATTTTGACATTTATGATATAACTTTTGAGTTATTAAAAATTTTAAAAATAAAGGCATGATGAAGACACAAAAAATGAAGACATTTGAACTCTCCTCATTTCAAAAAAAGATAATGGATCTTTTTATTTACTGAACATTAATTGCTGTAACATTGATCATAATTCATAATCCTTGCGCATTGTTGATCATCATTTTTAGTTAAAAAGAAAAATTTAACCGTTGTAAACTTTTGCAATTTAATAATATGTTTCTTTTTCAAGCATAGTGAGCAGCCGCATAAAACTATTGACAAAAGACAGGTAACAGGGAATTCTTTACTAAATTGTCTGATAAAGAGAATATTAGACAGGAATTGGTGTTTCCTGTAAAATCCTAAATGCTACCATACCTCTCCATTTCATACAAATTTGGTCCCACATTGGGTTTTTTTAGTTTGGAGTTTGGACTGAGCGGACAATATAATCGTGGAAACTGGATATATCCATTTTAAATTACTGGAGAGAACCCAAATCATTGAAATCGTTACTCGTTAGTTCTTATGATCTGACCAAATCAAAAGGTCTGAAAGTTCAAACTTCTTGACCAATTTATGAAGAGTAGACTTGCACCCGCACCTATATATACACACACACATCTCTATCCCTCCATGCATCCTTCATCTCTCTCTCTCTCTATATATATAATTGATCTCAATAACACACAAGCTAATACTATTTGTTTAACGTAAAACGAACTTAAGTATTTGTACGATTTGTTTGTGATGGCAAGGTTCAGTACTAATCAAAGACCTCTTGTCAAGCTGTTGTTGTTGTTGGTACTGGTATTATTCAATATACAATATCTCGATGCCGCAAGATTACTCGAGGGAAGCTGGCCGAGTAGTAGTCTTCTAAGCTCTTTGCCAAAAGGTGGGTCTGGCTCAACGCCCTCGAATTGTAGTAGCAACCCGAGCAACCCTGGCGGTTCGTGTTGATCAATTTAGACATAATTTTAATTGGTATCAGAGATTTTGGATATAGAAAAGAGACATTAATTGTACAGGAAATCCATGTTTGTACACATTAGTTTGTACAGTTTTTTTTTACTTTTTTTCTCTTCTAAATTTGTTCATTCTTTGTAACTGGAGAAACAATAAATTTATTCATTCTTTTAATTGAATGTATTTGTGTGGACATATATAGTAAAAAACAGCGATTTTCAATATGATCCAGATTTATTTGAAAAACAAATAGTAAAAAACAGCAATTTTCATAAAAAAAAAACAGCTATGATTCTTTTTTTCGATATTTTTTATGGTCCAAATTTATCTCAAAAACAGTGATTTTCAATAAATCTAAAAAAATAGTAAAAAAATTCCAAAAAATATAAAATTTGGTCTCCATACACAAATTAATATGGAGAACAAGATGAACAGTTTGGATCGATCATTAGGATTTTGAAAAGTCAAATATTAAGCCGTAGCACCGGAGGCCTCTATGCAACCCATAGCACAGCCAAGTCCTATATATATACACACCTCTACCTCTCCATGCATCAAAAGGTCTGAAAGTTCAAACTTCTTGACCAATCTATGAAAAGTAGACTTGCACCCGCACCTATATATACACACACATCTCTACCTCTCCATGCATCCCTTTTCATCTCTCTCTCTCTATATATATAATATTGATCTCAATAACTCACGAGCTAATACTATTTGTTCTACTTGAAAATACATTAAGTATTTGTACGATTTGTTTGTGATGGCAAGGTTCAATACTAATCAAAGACATCTTGTCAAGCTGTTGTTGTTGTTGCTGGTACTGGTGTTGTTCAATTTGCAATATCTCGATGCCGCAAGATTACTGAAGGGAAGCTGGCCGAGTAGTAGTCTTCTAAGCTCTGTGCCGAAAGGTGGGCCCGGGTCAAAGCCCTCGAATTGTGGTAGCAACCCGAACAACCATGGCGGTTCGTGTTGATCAATTTAGATAGAATTTTAATTGGTATTAGAGACTTCGGATATAGAAGAGAGGCGTTAATTGTACAGGAAATCAATGTCAGCCTTCTAAGTATGAGAATATACATTAATTAGTTTGTATAGAATATTTTAAAACTTTTTCTCTTGTAAATCTGTTCATTCTTTGTAACTGAAGAAACAATAAATTTGTTCATTATTTTAATTGAATGTATTTGTGTGGACATTTATATGATAGAAAAAGATCTCTAGTCAAATTAAAGTGAACTTATTTCTCAACAAATCATATGAAATATAATTTAATTAGTTTAGAAAGTTTGTATAAATGAAATTTGAAAAGTTTAGAAATGTTCGGGGTATATAGGCATCATATATTGACAACCTAGCTCAAGATTAACCTTCCCATTATATTATTGCATATATGGTCCTTTTTATTATATATAATTACTTAATTAAGAATGCTAATCAATCTGTTGCTCTGAAAAAGCTTATAGAAACTGGGCAGCCATTTTTTTTTAATGTTAACATGAGTTGACGGTTATAATCCTCAAATTTGAAAATATTAAACATTAATTTACTCATTAATTTATCTACGGAAAAGGAAAAGTATCCATAAAAAAATTATTTCTCTCTGTAAATTTTGAATAAATTAAGGAAGGTACTGATCCGTACAGTCTAAATCAGGTAATAATACTACACAGTGCAACTGTGCAAGCCTTTCAAATAAGTGAAAAGGTTTTTGTCCATTGGATTTTGTCCACCATCTGTCCACAACGTCTTATCCATTTAGTTTTAACGACTCCGGTTCCACTAAACTGTTTTTAACCTTTTCTTCTCGTAACTATCTCATATAAACTTCCCGTTCTTCCTCTCCTTCATTATTTTCGTTTTTTTAATTTGATTTCTCGATCGTCCGAAAAAGAAAAAGAGAGCGGGAGGCGTGCGCCTTGAGAGATACTCTACGGTGCCGACTAGGATTCATTTCGATCGAAAATCTGTGGATAGTGTACAATACTGTGAGGATTAGTGATTCTCTCCTTGGATTATGCTTTTTCGCACACTTTAGTATCTGCAAATTTGGTGGGAAAGGAAGAGAATTGCACATCAGGTCGACAAGGAGGGGTCGAGACCTGATATTGAGAACAGAGTTAGATCCGCTGTGGCCTTGAGAGATACTCTACGGTGCCAACTAGGATTCATTTCGAAATCTGTGGATAGTCTACGATACTATGAGGAATTTCAATATGCACTTTGAATTGGTATATTTATGAAAACACGAATGCTGAGCACTATGCATGTTGATCATCCAAAAATCAATGATGTTGTCATCTCCATAAAATAATTGTATTTTAGTTAATGATCCTTGTGTGTTATCAAACATACTAAAAAAAAATGTTGAATATCTATTAAGAATTGACTAGAAGAAATATATTTTTTTTATTAAAATTAATTAGCCTTTACTAGTGGATTTGTTAAATTCTAACAGACTGACTAATTCAATAAATGAATCAATGACCCATCTGCATGGCTCCAATACTGTTGAATTGCAACTCCATAATCTGACAACTTGGCCATCTTTTTCTTATTGGAAAAAGGTAGCATCAAAATATTATTTCAAAAACATTGATATATCAAAGAGAAAAAAAAATTAGAATATAATGAATATTTATTTAAATATAATAGATCATTATGGACTATCGTTTAGTTTCATGATATATATAATAGATATGCAGTACTGAACTAATTTGTTATAACATTGATCATAGTCGTCCTACCATTGTTAATCATCATTTTTAGTTGAATGGAAAAATTCACACGTTGTACCATGTATACATCTCCATTTCATACAAAACTGGTCCCCCGTTCTTGGTCTGTTTGCACTGAGCGGACAAGTAATCGTGGAAACTGGACATGCCCATTTTTGCCTTACAAGAGAGAATCCTAAACAAGGAAATAAGTCGTTAGTTATTTCTTAGTACGCAGGTTATGAACTCATGATCTGACCCAATCAAAGTCTCGTAAAGCTACCTAAAAGTAAAATTCAAAAATCAAAATGCTTGACCAATCCATGCACCCCCACCTATATATACATTCAGGGGCGGACGCAGGATTTTTGTCAGGACGGGGCAATAATCGGATGCAACTAGCTTATCGAGTTCAAACCCAATAGGTTATCGGGTACAATTCAATATAACAAAAAAAATACCAATCAATATAATAAAAATCCTAAATTACTTGAAAAAAATCAACAATTCAACATTTATAGAAAATTTGAAATCAACATTTTGGTTCAACTTGACAGCCTCTGCCTTTGAATTCAAAAATAAAAAATAAAAATAAAAACATTTTGGTTCAACTAATTTGTTTCGCTCAGAGTTTATATGGGTTCTGTTCCGTCTATTATAATTCTAGAATGGGCTACAGGGGGGCAATTTGAATTCCAGGGAGGGGCAGAGATCCGAAAAACAGATTTTTAGCACTATTTTTGAAAATCCAGCGGGGGGCAGCTGACCCCCCCGTGCTACATTGGATCCGCCCCTGTATACATCTCTACCTCTCCATGCATCCTTCATTGGTTCATCTCTATACATCTCAATAACTCAATAACTCACAACCTACACTAATTATATACTATTTGTTCCACTTCAATAGAAAGTATATATATATTTCTACTGTTCGTTTGTTTGTGATGGCAAGGTTCAGTACTAATCAAAGACCTCTTGTCAAGCTGTTGTTGTTGCTGGTACTAGTGTTATTCAATATACAATATCTCGATGCTGCAAGATTACTCGAGGGAAGCTGGCCGAGTAGTAGTCTTCTGAGCTCTTTACCGAAAGGTGGGCCTGGCTCAGTGCCCTCGAATGACAGTAGCAACCCGAGCAACCCTTGATTTAGATTTTAGTTGGTGTCAGAGACTATAATATGTAGAAGAGAGACGTTAATTTGTACATGAAATCAATGTCAACCTTCTAATTAAAGCCTGAGACTACATATAATTAGTTTGTATAGAATATTTTTAACTTTTTTCTCTTGTGAATTTGCTCATTCTTTGTAACTGAAGAAACAATAAATTTGTTCATTCTTTTAATTGCATGTTTTTATTGTGTGAACATATGATAGAAAAATTATTCTCTTGTCAAAGGTGAACTTATCTTCTCGACAAATCATATATATGAATTAAAATTTAATTTACGTACATATGATAGCAGTTATATATGGATTGAGGATATACTGCCAGTCTGGAAATAAAAAAAGGTTTGAGCAAGAAATTTTGGAAATTAAAAGAAGAACAAAAAAAAGGAGAACATTTCCATGCAAATTTATAATATAAGTTCAGAGTTTCTGCGAGGTAAAAAATATAAACAGAGCTAGTTTGGCTTTGTAAAGCGGAGGATTATGCACCACATGAAGCCAAATCAGCTTTGTCAATATCTTTGCACCAAAGCTCTCAGTGATCGGCATTTATTTTCATTTTAACATCTTGATCACCTCCGTTGCTCTCTCACTCGTATATAAATGCCCAAAGTGCATGCACTATTTCTCTATAAGAGCATCTCCAACGTCTTGCAAAGACAATTGCAAATGCTGACCTGGCATGTCTCTGTAATTTCATTTCCAATTTCACCGCTGCGGAGTTCAATCCAAATTTGCAAGCTTTCATCGTCACTTGCAAATCTACACTCTAGCAAAAAGAACCAATTAAACAGCCTCTCTCCCTCTCCTGCGAGTTCTCTTTAATCCTGCTCTCTTCCCATCTCTAGCTCTTTTCTCTCTACTGATTCTACCTATCTTTAATACACACTATAATTGTCTATCATGGCACTAATGTTCTAAATAGCACTATAGCGTTTTTGAACTATAAAAACTATGGTGCTATCGGCACTATATAGACATAATGTTCTTTCTTTAGTCATTCCGCTATAACACGATAAATGTTATTTAAACTTTTGCATGCCACTAATAATAGACTGTTATCGAGAAAAAAAAATGTGCATTTTTTACTAGTAGCATATATAGTACTGCATACTAATTTTTCTGCTCAAGCGGCCGCTGTTTAAATCGAATTCACATTCCCTCAGGTTACCTAACTGAGCACAATTAAATTGGAGGGTCCAAGATTGGAACTTTTAACTTGGCACGAATCTCAAAGAAAAAATAATACTGCTCCTCTGTCATCCTGAGCAGGCACCGGCTGATATTAAATCTGGGACGTCCGTTTCAATTTTGTTGAGTCAGGTACCTAGGAGGATATGGATCCGTTTAAATCAATACTCTATATAATTTAATATTTATAACATAATTATTTGTTAATATATGTTTTTTTTAATTGAGAGGCAAATGCGTGTACGTTTTATTTGGTAACAGGAAATACTTATATAAGGAATGCATAATATAATAAAATTTATTTTACATTTTTATGTTATACTTTATTCTAGGGAAAATATGTTTTAATTAAGAACCATTAAAATGATAATCGTTTTTGTACGTATTGTATAAAAAAAATAGAGAATCATTTGATTGTTGATCTGAAGATTTATGTTTTGAATTAACTGATGTAGACATAAACTATAAAAATAATAGAAGTTCGATAAAAAAAATTTAAAATTGGGGATTTGCAGTACAAGCAAAAATTAATTTTTAATCCTCATTTCTTGCTAAAATAAGAATATAATAAAAATAGGCAGTATACACAAAACGTGGCTGAGATGGCAAAACTATTTTTGTCTTTTTAACGAAAAAACAATTTCTTTAAAAAACTTTTGGTGCGATTATCTGAAGAGAAGAAAGCTTTTCAAAATCAAAGGTAGACCTTTTTATTTTGGATTTTGTGACCAAGTCCACACAGATATGTTTATGTTGAAGTCAATTGTAAATTAATTAAACCCAGGTATATTTCAATCAAAAAGTAAAAGCCCAAAATTATATTTAGCAACTAAAAATCAAGTCAAGTTTGACTAACGAAATGGAAAGGTAGTTATGATTTGGTTCCTTTTCTTTCTTTCCAAGTATTAAAGAGAATTCAAATTGCATGCATTTGAAACACTGTTGAATGTTAGTAAATTCAGTTTTATTCAAATTTAAGCGTTGACTGCCATTGCTTTGACTAATTAACTCTTTTATAGAACTGGACTTTTATTCTGTTCCATTTTTTATTTATTTTGGCCCGTTTGATAATTAAATAGATGGGTTTTGGGCTGGCCTATGTATTGAGAAATGAAATGTTGAGTCCATTTTATTTATGGGCTGAAGCCCAATCCGAAAATAACAAATGATTTGGTTAAAAGGAATAAGGAAGTGGGCTTTTCAAAATTTAGGATTTAACTTTACGTAAACCTAAATAGCTCGAAAAATAATTAGAAAAGTCTAGGATATGATGCCTCAATTATTAGCTCATAACATAATTTGAGCAAGTACTGAAATCAACCGATTGGATAATATATAATCTCAAATAAATTAAATTAAAACACCCAACACATATATTTAAATAAAAGTTTCGATACAAGCTTTTAAATTTAAAACATTTAAAACTTAAACTATTTACGTTGTTAATTAATAAGAACAATTAATTAGCAACGTAAATATTTATTTGTTACTTATTTACAAAATGACGAATTAGCGATAAAAATAGATTAGTAATTAAATAACGAATTTCGTAACTTGAATAGGAATATTAAAACACGTAAACTTAGTTTAAAAAGTCGCGTTTGTAAATTTTATAATCAAACTAATGATTTAAATAACAAAAGACAACCGTATTTAATTAAAACACCTAATAAATAAAGAATTTAGTTAATAACTAACTAATTGACATATTTTATCGTAATAATAGGATTAAGAATTTATTTTATAAATTAGGTTTCGAAACTGAATTCGAACAGCTAGATTAATTGTAGTTAATCTAGCGGTGGCTATGTCGCTATGGCTATAGCGGTGCTATATAAACATAGAAATGTTTTTTTAGCTGTTCCGCTATGACGTGATAAATGTTATTTAAACTTTTGCATGACCCTAATAATAGACGGCTAGCGAGAAAAAAAAAATTGTACAATTTTTATTAGTAGCATAGTGCATACTAGGGGTGGCCAAAAAACTCGTAACTCATGGCTCGATCGAAACTCGTACCTGACTCGTTTGTTACCGGATCGAGTTGTTAACGTGCCAGCTCACTACTAGCTCAATCCAGACTTAACAAGTTCAAGCTGGAGGTCTAGCTTGCTTGCCAACTTACGAGCTAGCTCAGCTAGGCATAAATTTATGAATTTGTATAAATTTGTGTGCATTTTATACTGTCTGGCTCAATTCAACTCTATTTGGCTCGATCCAAAAAAATTGTAAAATTCATTTTCTTCTTAAAACAAGATTCAGCCAGACCTAGCGAGCCAACACATCAACTCGCGAGCTGGCTCGAACTGGCTTGTCACGATTTCAAACTTAGATTTTAGTTCGAATACTATACATCTAACTCATCCAGAATTAATAAACTGAGCTAGAACCTAGCTCGGACCAAGCCTTGCCACCCGTAGTGCATACCAATTTTTCCGCTCAAGCGGCCGCTGTTTAAATCAATACTATGATTGAGAGGCAAATGCGTGTATGTTTTATTTGGTAACAGAAAATAATTATATAAGAAATGCATAATATATAAAAAATTATTTTACATTTTTATGTTATACTTTATTCTAAGGAAAATATTTTTTAAGAACCATTAAAATGATAGTCGTTTTCGTACGTATTGTATATGAAAATAGATAATCATTTGATTGTTGATCTGAAGATTTATGTTTTAAATTAACTGATATAGACATAAACTATAAAATTAATGAAAGTTCGATAAAAAAAATATTAAAAATATTGGTGTTAGAAATGCAGTACAAGCAAAAAATTAATTTTTAATCCTCATTTCTTGCTAAAATAAGAATATAAAAAAAATCAGCAGTATATACCAGTGTTGTAAATAACAGTATGCGGTCATTAGACAAACAAAGTACTGCCAAACGATTAATCAGAAATAATCGGAAATAATCTATCATACTTGGAAATAATTGTCCAATTATTTGAAAAAATTAATGACGGTTTGATTACCGCCAACAACTAATCAGCCTAAACAGACGTTTTTTACAACACTGGTGTATACAAAAGGTGGTTGAGCTGGCAAAATTATTTTTGTCTTTTTAATCAAAAAGCAATTTCTTTAAAAAAAAACTTTTGGTGCGATTATCTGATGAGAAAAAAGCTTTTCAAAATTATAGGTAGACCTTTTTATTTTGGATTTTGTGATCAAGTCCACACGGATTTGTTTATATTGAAGTCGATTGTAAATTAATTAAGCCCAGGTATATTTCAATCCAAAAGTAAAAGCCCAAAATTATATTTAGCAACTAAAAATCAAGTCAAGTTTGACTAACGAAACTAGCTTCAAAAATGGAAAGGTGGTTATGATTTGGTTCCATTTCTTTCTTTCCAAGCATTCAGGAGGCAATTCAAATTGCATGCATTTGAATTTGAAACACCGTAATGCCAAAAAAGTTGAATATTAGTAAATTCAGTTTTATTCAAATTTAAGCGTTGACTGTCATAGCTTTGATTAACGACTAAGTGATAATTGTAATACGATAAATGAAAATAATATAGACTAAGTGATAGGAAAAATCACGATAAATTTGACCTTTATCAGTATGCCAAAATAGATTCACTTAGAATCTATGCATTAATAGTCAAACATGTGTGATTTGAAAATTTAAGTAAAAGTTAATATTCTGATCAAAATAAAAATATGAGAAAAATCTTGATGATGTGACGTTAAAAGTACTAAAAATCAGAGAAAGTGCATCACTCTAATGCTGGCTAGTGTTGGTGTTGTCTACTGTGTGACAACTTTGAAGCGATCCGGTTATTGCATGGAAGTGGCCACCACAATAATTCTAGCGGTTTTGTAACATCCTGAAAAATTTAATATTTTCTTTCAAAAAATTACCTTGAATATATTCATAATAATTGTGATTATTTATGTTGAGAAACTTTTTATCAATGAACATTAGTTTAATAATTATTACAAATCATATATATACTTTTATATACTGTTGTTTCTAATTTTTTTTTCTGTTATCAAATTTATAACCGATTCTTTTGAATAACACCGTTTCATTAAAATTTTATTAGTTATTTTGATATTGCACCCCTTCGTATGCAAGCTGTAAATAGATTGGCATTTCTCTGACCTTTGAATTCTAGATGCTTATGTACCACTGAAAGATAGCTTATTACTAGAATTAATTAGAGCTGCAACCATTTGGACAGTCTGGTTAACTAGAAACAAAATATGTTTTAACAACTCTCCAATACCTAGTTTAGGTAGCTTAGGATCCCAAATAATTGCTTTAACAACCTACTAGTGTAAGTCCAATTCTGATGAATCTTATCTCAAATTAACATTAGTAATATCAATGGATGTAACATACTTCCATCAGGCAAGTCAAATTACAATCCACTCGGGGACCGATACATCCATGAGGGACACCAGCTCCTGGGATTCAGAGGACGATCCCTGTCTTGGGTAAGAGGGTTCCGACCTGTTGGATTGCCTCCGGGACAAAGCCGATCTTGATGTCATTGATGAAGCTTACATGCATTCTACTGCTCCCTCCCCTCATGACAGCTTATCTCATGCTAGCTCCTTCGTGGATCATTAGTCTTCCTCTCTACTTACATACCCACTATATTCCTACTTTATTTCTATTTTGTATGTCATCTATATCAGACATCTGTTTTGTATGTTTTTCTATAGCTCTCTAGCTGATTAACACTTAGTCAAACTTTAGCTATCTAGCTGTTATTCTTGGTAAGTATAGCCAAGATACATATTCCTGTATGAACAATCCCAGTTTCTAATGAAACAGGTGGTTTTAATACCACTTTTATCAAAAAAAATAAATAAATACTTTACTCTTCATGGAATCAAATTAATTCTCTTCTCTCTCAGACTTCCACGCACACAGAAAGAAAAATAATTCTTACTAATTCCATTTTACAAAGTAATTTACTGATCTCCATTCATATGACTGCTCATCTTCATTTATTAAGATATCAGCCTACATTCCAAAATCTTAAAATTATTAAAGAGAGAAACAGATATGTCAAAGAGAAAGAAATAAATAAAGCTTTCCGTGACAATTATTTTGCTATTCGACTTCAATCTCTGATTCGAATTCCGCCTGCGTCATAGCGATTTTGATTTCATTGCAAGCCAATTTGAAGTTCTAAATGTCTCGCTATCAGCTAACCGGATTTCTCTATAATATGTGTTTTTGTTTTGTATGGTTGATTTGGATATTGATATTTCATATTAGATTTTGATGGTATATTTAACGAGATAGCAGATCTGAGGTTGTAATTTGATATGTGATTGTAACCTCTCTCTGTTGGTTGGACTTTTCAGTAGGTTGGCGGCCTTCTAATGTTGTATAGATTTTCCATTAGATTGGCGGTTTAAGGAATTGTGTTATGAGAATGTGGGAATCGCTTGTGACAGGGATTACACATATGTGAATATGATGTGAGTTGTTTTATGGATAATCTAGACCGACGTGCTATTGCTGATTAAATATGCGTGCATAATTTGATGTGTATTTGTGTTGATTGATCTGGCCTATTTAAATGGTTGTTAAATTAAGCCAATTATAGATAAGCGTGTTGTTAAATAACCGGTTACTGAGCTTTGTAGCTAACTCTGTTTTGTTTGTTTTCATTTTTGTTGGCGACGTAGGTTGATGGGCTAAGGAAAAGTGCAATAATGATGTTATAATTGCGCTCTGGATGGTAAAAATCTGAGGTGTGATAGGTTCATGCAAATAAAATTTTCTTATGGACACTGGGATTTTCATCACAGATTTTAATTTATGTCAATTTTTTATTCAGTTATTTATAGGCAAGTCTGATGACAAAAACAATTGATGGAACTTGTATCTTTTTTTCATTCAATTTTTATTTCTTCTCTTTTTGTATTATTTTTTTGTTTTCATTAGTGTAATAAAATTTAGTAGACAAAACTCCATATTTAAGCAAAAAAAAAGAAGCTAATTTTATAGTTTTATGTAGCAATAAAGTAATAAGATATAACATAGTGATATATAATTCATTGTTATTCGCCACTTGCGTGTCACTGTGGGTCAATACACGCAGCGGGTCAACCGTGACTCGCTACATTGAGAAAACTAACTTTCTCAGCTTTGACTATCTGAAGGAATAATAACAATAATAATTAATTAAAACTTTGTAATAAAAGGCTAAAAGCCGAAGCACATAAGTCTACCTAGTGTTTTAACAACACCCGCCTATGGGGCAGTCCGTGCCCACTGCCCGGAGTATCCGTGTCTGAACTCGAATATAGATGGATAAAACGGGCACATGGGTAAGAGCATTAAACGGGCAGAACCCGTACCTGTACCTGCCCGGTTTACTCTTACTCATGCCCGAACTCCTTTACCAGTGTACCCTATACTCGTTTACCCATTTTTCTTTTTAAAATTCAAATTTTCAAATTTTAAATCCCGCCGGTTCAACCACTCGGGCTTGAACCGGTCAAATCAAACCCAGATTGGCCAGACCCAACCCGTCCCATCCGGTTTTTTTTTTAATTAAATTTCAAAATTTAAACCAAAATTCTCCCCAAATTCAATTTTTTTTTTTTTTCAGATTTCTTGTGACTGCACATGTGTATATATATGTATATCCAAGGAAATCTTCATGTATGATTACAAATAAATATTTTCATTCAAATCTTAAGCTAAACTTCAAGCTTTATATTTATTTCATACATAAAAGTTATTATAATTAGTGTATAATTATATGAAGTTTAACATCATTTTTCTTGATGCCAGCATGGAGTTAAAAAAAAAATATAATTTAGTGTCTAATTAATTTATTAATAAAAGTTGTCATTTTAGTTTAAACTTGACTAATATGAGTTTCTGATGGGTTTGATATATTTTAAAAAAATATCGACCAAAGATGATTTAATTAGAAGGTTAAATATAATATTATGAATTTTAAAAAAAACATATA
>JARJHM010001463.1:0-26419 GCA_033356055.1 Carex pumila | reverse complement strand
GTAAAATATCCTTTCCTTGTTAAAATTGTGATTTCATTTTAACTTGTTATACATTTGTAAATTGATAAACAGATGAATAAAGATAATATAGGAAAACGACAGCGGGGGATAAGCTGGATTGAGCAACAAGGAGATCCAAATTTTAAAGGAGGTGTATAAGAGTTGTCACAAAAAAATAAATCAGAAATTAAGTAGAGTTTATTGTCACTTGAGCTTCTTTTCCTTGTACTCTGAGCTTGTAGTAATTAATTTTACTTTAATTACTTGGATGGTACACAATATCCATAGATGAATTATTTCCATGCAGGCCCAAAATGAAACTCAAGTAATTGGGCTCACAAGCAGAATTATCTCATGGAAAGAAAAACAGAGTGATAAAATGCGAAAAAGTTTGACTTCATAAAGTGCACTTGTCATATATTTCTTCCTAATTGTCTTTAATATTTCTGCAAAACTGACAGCCGCTGTCAGTATTTTGAAAAAAAAAAAATTCTGCAAAACCCACTACTACAAAAAGTTTAATTACTAACAGTTTTAGCCACGGTTCCGATATATTTTTAATGATCTGTGAGTAAATAAGAAAGTGAGATGGTCAGATGACATGTATACACAGTTGAACCGTGGTTGTTATGGTTCAAACAATTTGACCGGGTAAAGGATTGATATTATCCACGGCTGGGTTAGGGTGCTATTTACCCACGGCTGGGATTGGAGGAGCTGTGCGTAAAGAGTGTGAGGGTAAAAGACTAAAGGTGTAAAGAATCGTAAATCTCCTCAGTTACTATTTTATTTCGCTCCCTCTCTCACTTGGGCGATAGTTCATTTTCCTCCTGCTCTCTCTCTCCAAGGGTTTCCAATATCGATCTCCTCCATCACTCAACCCAAATCTACCCTCTCTATCCCCGCTCAGCGCAAATCCGGCTTCCCTCTGCCCGCCGCTCAGCAACTTCGCCCCCCCTCCCCTCTACTCCTCCTCTCCCTCCGGTCGCTTAGCACAATGTCGCCCTCCCTCTCTCTAGGTCAGTACCGTTTCTCTTCGTTGGATTTCTTTTAGTTCATCTTCATCTTTAAAACAGTTTCAATCACCACGATTGTTTTTCCCATTGTAGCTTATTCTTGATTTCTTGTTTTAAGGACAAGGTAATAGTCTTGAATCCAATTACTTATCAGTGCCTTTTGTAAGCATATGCATATGAAGTAGCAATTTTGTGTATATGCAATCATAGTTCAAAAAATCGGAATCGGAATCGGAATCGGATTTTTGACCGCTTAGTTAGAATCGGATAAATCGGCCAGAATCGGAAAATCGGATCGGTAAATCGGGTATTTTTGGCAGAAGTCTTATTTTATAGCCAAAAAGTTAGAAAAATTTGATAAAAATAATTTGTAAAAAAACTATGTTAATTAAGACAATATTATGCTCAAATAATTCACTAATTATATAATATATTACAAATATTACAAATAAAAGACATTTTTATTGTCAGAAGCTATACCGAGCTGATTGAATCATCCATCATCATCCTCTGTGCTCAAACTTTACAAACCTTTACATCTAAGAGAATACTGAAACGACTTTAAATACTGTGCTGAAACTTTACAAACTTTACATGTGGTTCGGCTACAACTAATTAAATGGAAATTTCGTATACAATTATCAAACTAAGTAATAAAGCATGACCACATCTACTAAACTTATCAAATTTCGTATATAACTTTTGAGAAAAAGTATAAGAGTGGGTCCCACATGCAAATAAAAAAGGCTGATGTAAATCTATTTGAGATCTCACACGCCGCTCTCCCTCTTATTTCGTGATTTATCATTTGCAAATACTGAACAAAGTGAGGGCCTATCTGTAAAATACTCTTTCTTCTTCTGACAGCGAAAAATTTCCCCCAAATCAGCAAAGCGAAATATTTCTCCCAAATCAGCGTTCTTTCTTCTTGGACTGAGACTCGGTCCAACGACAATTTCTTCGGCAGTTCCTTCGCAACGACAGTTCTCAACTACAGTTCCTTCACAAATGCTGAGACTCAGTCCAGGTCAGTGAGAATTGCTATTTTTTTGCTTGAATCTTCTGCGATTGACAGTCCAGGTTAGTGAGATTGAAATTTTTTGCTTTAAATCGGCTTGAATCGGTGTAACTCGGCCGAAAAATCGAAAAATCGGCCGATTTCGTCACTGTTCATCCGATTTTTTGAAAAAAATCGCACAAACTCGAGAATCGGGCAAAAATCGGCTCGGTCCCGTCCGATTCCGAGTTGAATCGGCCGATTTGACTCGGAATCGGCCGATTTTTTGAACTATGATTGCAATCATTACTTGGCTTTTTAATTTCATACCTGCACAAGATCAATACTTAACATTCTAGATAAAATTTATATTAGTCTAGATCAGTACTTTGGTACCAGTCAGATCTACACATTTTTAATGCATGAACATTAGTATCGTTGGGGTATGAACAATTATGTGTGCTTGCTACTATGAACAACTAGTATCATGTATGAAACTTGACTAGAGTTTATATGCATTTTTTTTTACTATGCTTGCTGCCATATCTTGCTGACATATAATATTGTTTATCATGTGTTAATTAATCTTTTTTTAAGCTATTAAATTTGTCTTGTTAAATTTCAGATTTGTTAAACCCCATATCAAATCAATCAGATGAATTAATGTCAAATGGGTTTTCAGGTGTTGAAGTTCATAGTGTACAACCAACAAATTGGAAAAAGAAAGGCCCTTCCCTGTGCAAAAATCATGAAGTAGTACAATTAGTAAGCAATCAATTAAAGTATCTTTTATTTCCATTCTTGTAAATAGTTATTCTTCTAATCTATAATTAATACTAATTACTATCCTTTATTTTTCTTAAGGGCTTTTCTAAAATACATTAGTAAAGGAGGGTCACATACTAGAGAGCACAAATTGAAAATGATTTGGTCCTGGATCATGGTAAACACACTAACTTAAAATTAAGTTAGTTATGAATACAAAAAAATAGTTTATGGTGAGGGGATGAGAGTTGTAAAGTAGCATGCAAAGAGAAAGCTCGGGCAAGAGTTTGCTAAGAATTTAAGAGAGAATTGATGATGAGTACTGGATCAATATGTAAGTTTAAATATTATTTTAATTTTTTATTGTCAGTTTTATTGCCATGATCTATTTTTGCATTAATTTTAGAGAGTGTGGCTTAACCATATTATTACCAGTATCAAGCAATGTTGTGCTCAACAACCTCTTTTTGGTTACATCAGTGGGCATTATTTTGGTGTTTGTCAATTAGGGTTACTTGAGATTTGAGTTAAATTTATTTTTACTGAATTTTTTTTTGTACTAGTCAATAGTCACGGTGAAATAGAACATTTGCCAGTTTCTGTTCCTCAACAAAGAAGGGATGGGAGCCAAACTCCCAGCTATGAACACGCTACAGAGTCAGTTACAAGGTAACTTGCATGTTATGATTTATTTCTTGTTTGGGCCCTTCAGAATTCTTTTAAAATTTTGGGTATAAGTATAACCTGCAAATTAAGAAACATCTTCTGTGCCCTCAAAAGTATGAACTTGTCTAAAGTACTTCAGCAGTACTAATGTCTGAGATTTATAAATACGTTTCTTGTATGTTTCCAGGGTGAGGATGATTAGTATTTCATAAACAATCTTGAGCTTCAGAGTGATGTACTATAAAGAAGTGTTCTCTTCTATTGCAAAAACTTGACTGATAAAAAATTAGATATTGAGTTTGTTGAGATTTGAAGGCCTGTGGGATGTAATGGAGGTGTATTTGCATCGTGAGTAAGACTGGAGGCTACACACCCTTCTAAGGAAGGTGACACAACCAAAACTGCACTACCTTCTATGGTCATTAGGTTGTAGAGAAAGCAAAGGATATATTGTGTGGTGAACAAGGGTCAGGGTCCCTTAGCACTCTAAGGCATACTCTGTTGAGACAAAAGTTGCAAAGATGGATGTGAGGAACAATAGGAGGAAGAAATAATTGAAGTACTAGTCTAGGAGAAAGTTGCTCTAACTTGACCCATATTCAATTTTCTTTTCTTTATGACAGATTCAAAATTGTTGGTGGTTTGTACACACCTAATTTATAATTCATTTTTACAGATTTTTATTTACTTGATACAAACAAACCCTTGTTTGATATGTGGTTTGTGTTTATTATTTAATGTTCTCTGTAAATTAATTTAATTCAATTAATGAAAAACCTAAGTTATTTCAATATTTCTAATTCACATTATGTATGTATCTGCTATTTAACTAATATAGCTAGATCATCTTTACCCACGGCTTCAACTGGGAAGAATTTAAAAAATAAAAAATAAAAAAAATCAATCACCATTATCCACGTTTGCTCTGGAGTCAGCCGTGTGTAAATAAAAATTTAGTCACGGTTAAGGGACCGTGGGTGTACTCTGGAGTCAACTGTGGGTAAATGAAAATCTAGTCACGGTTAAAGAACTGTGGGTGTATTCTTTCACTTTTACAAACGCCAGCATTACTCACGGTAGCGAATCCGTGAATAAATTCAATTTTTGACCGTGGCTAATTTGTTATTCTGTACTAGTGACCTTCGCTGTTTAGAGCGTACCACAAAATTCTCAATGGAGAATTCAAAAAAGATATATGTTTGTAATTGGTATTACCGTCGCACGAACGGACAAACTAGAAGAATAAGTATTTCTCATATACATGTTATCTATTCTTTTATATAAATAAACTTTATAAATTTAAAATATATTTTTATTATTAAAGTCAATAAATTTGAATATACATACTTAACATTTGTGTGATGAGTTATTAAAATTTAGGAGAGTTAATATTATATTATAAATTTTAGAAAGAAAAAATAATAATTTAAATAATTAAAAAAATATACAGGAAATATACAGAAAAAATATACATACAAAATATACATATAATTTTATTAATTTCAATAATTATAAAGAAGAAGCAAGCTGCATCTCTTCTTTCATGTTATATGGAATACTACTACAAAAAAATCTATTTATATTGGTTGGAATCGCGTTCCGCTATCGGCTTTCGAGCCATTACATATCACCCCGATAGGAACTGTGTACCCATACGCCATTGGTACAAGCCGATGGCGTTAACTTCCCTGACCAACCACCGTTCTTCTTCAATTTTACTGATGTTAACACACCAGAGCAATTATGTATTGGTAATAAATCGACAAAAGTGAAAGTGCTCGAGTATAACACAACCGTGGAGACTGTATTTCAGAGTGTTAACATACTAAATGGGCAATTTAACCTTCCAGTGCACTTGCACGGCCACCACTTCTATGTCATTGGAAGAGGATCTGGCAACTTCGACAACACAATAGATCCTCTGAGTTACAACTTGGTTGATCCGCCACAAGAGAACACTGTGGTTGTGCCGAAGAATGGTTGGGCAACTATCCGCTTTAGGGCAGCTAATCCGGGTGAGTTTATTTTATTTTATTTTTTTATATCAAATTTATTGAATCTTTTATTGATTTAATTTAGAAAAATCAAAGTTGTTACAAAACTACAATGATAACAAAATGTTTATCTATATTTGATTATAGTTGATCTGGACTAATTAAGTAGCTCGGCAAAACTAACCAAAGTACGTAGTATATAGTTATTGTTACAAATTGTTGTGTTGAGTGTTTTTCAGACACTAATCCTCAACATATTTTGGTCTTGGAATTAAATTAGGAGTTTGGTACATGCATTGTCACTATGAACCACACGTAGTCTGGGGAATGGATGTTGTGTTTATAACAAATAATGGTTATAGTACAGACGCAAAAATACTGCCTCCCCCTGCTGACAAGCCTCCTTGCTGATTTTACTCAAGCACTGTATTTTTCTTTTTTCACGGTTTAATTTATTGTATATTGGTAAAAGTTTTATGAGATAAAAATATTGACATTTGGACCTAAAACCAATTCTGAGATATATAGATAAAAATATTGAACGTACCACACAATTCTCAATCAACCAAATTTATATATCTCTTTATCTCTTTTAGAATTGTGTAGTACGTACGCTCAATGTTTTTATCTATATCTCTTTCAGAATTTTGATCGTACCACACAATTCTCAATCAACCAAATTTATATTAAACATGTTGAGTGTGCTCCACAAGTGAATTAAGTAATTAATTATTTGTTCTCACAAACCAACAAATTAGAAGACTGAATATTTCTTCTACACATGCTACATATATATTTTAAAAAATAAAATGAGAAATTGATTAATTAAATTAGTTTTATTATAAAAGCAATTATATTGGGTCTGTACTTCAAATACACAGACTCACCGTTTGTGTGTGAGTTTTAAAATTTACAAGAATAAATATAATATTATGAATTAAAAAAAACTTTTAAAAAATAAACATAAATATTTCCAATGGGTCACTGCACTACTACAAAAACCCTTTTATATTGGTTAGAATTGCATTCCGTCATGGGGGTCCGATCCGATGCATATTACCCTGATAGGAAATCAACAGACATAGGCCATCGGCAGAAACAGATGGCGTTAAGCACCAACGCCATCTGTTGTAAAATTAGGGACCGATGGGAGTAATAGTTTTTTGGTCATTAAATAAGCCGTTTAATGTAGAACACCATCGGATCTACTTTGTAATGAACCGATGGCAATCCTACATATGGCGTTAGATATGGCGTTTGATATTTGACGCCGTTAAGGGTATAATGCCATCTCGTGCGCGCGGTTGTTTGAACCGATGGCATGTGTCACTTCCGCCATCTGTTACTAACTAATTTTGAGCTGTTGGTAATTTATGAGAATATATTTTTTTATTGTGCTTTTATTAGGGTGATGCCCCCGTACGTGTGCGTGTGTGTGTGTCTATATATATATATATATATATATATATCCATTTATATTAAAAACACGCAATAGTAGGTACCAATCAATAATCAACAAATAATATAAAACCATGCAAGCTAATATGAATAGAAAATTAATATAAACGAAAACAACCATTTGTGTCATATAAATAATTAATACATACAAGTTGTATTCAACTCATACAAGAGTAGTTGCAAAATTAAGGACCCCCTACCTAGATATCACTGATAACAACACCCAAAACAGGGTTGCTTTACCTAGCTAAAAAGAGATTAATTAATCATCATCAGAAGGAGAATAATCCTTGCCCTCAGGTGCTACAATGTTAGATTTTGTCAGTAGCATATACATATGAGTGAAAGAGATGTTACTATTTAATTTATGTATTGCCCGTAAGGTCATACCATGCTAGTAATTAAGCTTGCTCCTCTCGTACCTCTTCTGCCTTCTCTACCTCTTGTGCCTTCTCTAGCTCTTGTGCTTGCTCCTCTTGAGCCTCTTGTGTACGTAGCTTCCACCTTCTCTACCTTGATCTCCACATCTTGTGCTTGCTCCTCTCACACCTCTTCTGCCTGCTCATCTTGTGCCTTCACCTTGATCTCCATCTCTTGTACCTTCTCTACCTTGATCTCCACCTCTTGTGCTTGCTTCTATCGTACCTCATCTGCCTCTTGTGGTTGCTCCTCTCGTTCTTCCTCCTCTACATAATACAAATATACATCTAATTAATATACCATAATACTATTCCTATCTAACATAATTTACTAAAATGAAACTCTACAAGTAATAGCTAGGGTTGTGGCGAAGGGAAATGCACCTCTCGTCAGCTTGATTTTTTTGTTGTGGTGCAGCCCTGTCTCTTCATCTCCCCCCAACCTGCCTTTGTGCTTCTTGAAACTCATTTAGTACAAGAGCCACCAATAGAGTCATCAAATAGAAAATAGATCGCTGAGCATCCTCTCGTGATCCAGTAGGTGTTTCATACTCAGAATGATCTCCTTCATTACTAGTAGCTGGAGCTTCACCTGAAATTGGAACAAAAGTTAACCTGATAGCCACTATCAGGGTTTCAAAAAAGAAATTGGAACAAAAGACAATTAAATATATATGATGAAAAAGTAACAATGAATATTTTTTGTAGTAGTAAAACATAATACAAATGATTGGACTTATTACCTTTCCCTGATACAGCCTCCTTAGGTTTTTCCTCCAATATCACGTTGAACTTGTCCATATCAGTCACTACATATCATTAATTAACAAGCATTACCATTGTGTTTTAATTTAGATAACCATGAGAAGGAGATATACATTAAGTGGATAAATGAAGCAATTCACATGGCAATTCGAGATGTAGGTCATCAATTATATCGGACTGCTCATCTTCATATATGAGCTCCAAAAACAGTAGCTCATCTTCATAGATTTGCGATCCGAAATAATTGATAACCTAAATCTCCACCCAATTGTGAACTATGAGAGTGAGTACTACTCGTAGATTTGAACTAAAACCTTAACCTTTGTGGTTATTGAAATGATCTACTATTGATCTAATTCCTTCATGTGGATGAACCGAAAGGTTCAATAACCCCTTAAAATTGCGTTCTTGGGTTATTGAACCTTCAAGTCCATCTACAAAGAAGGACAGATCAACATGCACCAAACCACAATATAAGCTCTTTCTCTTTTCCCCCCTATAAAACCCAACGAAATCTAAGCATAAGCCTAAGGTCAAGAAACTTAAAACTAAAACTAAAAATCAACCCCCCTGTATTATGACGTAAGTACCTCAGAAAAAGTAAAACTCGAAACATAAAAATTAAAAAAATATATCAAAATATATGTAAAAACCTCTAAGACTTTAACCACAACAAAAACAAAATATCTTAAGCCTAAACCCAAAGGCCTAAGGTAAAAAAAAATCAAAACTTAAAACTAAAAATGAAAAAAATAAAAAATTGCTATACCTCAACCTAAACCTAAACCCAAAAACCCCATAAAAATAAACCTAAACCTAACTAAAGAACTAAGCTCTGTGATAATATTACAACATTAATTACAGTAACCCTTTAAGAAACTTTACCCCTACAAAACCCTCAAAAAACTAAGCAGTATATAACAAAAAAACACTACAGTAAGATCTACACCCAGGTATTTAATATATATATATATATTGATAAAAAGCACTAAAAATTAAAACAATACATAATAACTTAGTAAGATTGAGACCTATGTACACAGAGAGTGCTAGCGAGGAACCTTGGGACTTAGGTGAGAGAGAGAGCTCAGATGGCGGCCAGTTAATTCTAGTGAGAGAGTAAAGCTGCGAAATTTGAAATTGGGGGAGATGAAATGATCCAAAGTAAATATATATTGATCTTTTAGGTTACCAATTATAAAATATAATAATTAACATGTTTTAGTATCGGATTGTAACCGATGGTGATGTTAAACGAAAAGTCGGGAAGTCGCGTACTTCAATTTACTGTTGAATGCTATGCAAAGTTGGCCTAAAGTATTGTGAATTTTGCGTTGTCAACTGGATGGTCCGATCTGTAATTATTTGAGTTAATATTCATGCTATATATCTCAAATTTGACTTCTGGATTTGAACTTGAACTTTTATGTTACTTTATATAGATTCATGCATACCCGACGGATCATATATGGGTATATCATATAGATGCATGCACTTAATTAATTAAAGCACCTCTTGTATGTTGTGTGTACATATATAATGGATGATTAGGGAATGCAATTGAACAGAAAAATTATTGTTACAAATTCATCATTGTTATTACTAGTCTTCAGTTCTAGTCTTACGCAATGATGTTTGATTACATAAGTAATTTGTGGGACGATTTACTTCTCATTATGTTATGGCTACTCACGACTGACAAGGCGGTGCTGTCACACCCCAAATCCACCGGGTGCGACAGCCTGCCGCGTGTATTTATTCAAGCGTCACGTATACACGCAAGGCAGTGAATCTTTTATATGCATTACCAATATCCTCATTTCCTGTCTCCGCGTAATAACCCTGAAAATAATTGGGAAGAGGGGGTGAGAATAAATTCTCAGTGCGAATTTGCCACAGTTCAGACTATTGGACTTGCAATCAAACTCTATATTCAACAATGAAACCCAAACAATAACAATGCAAACAGATATATATAATCATAAATAACAGAATGCCAATGCACGACAACAGTTAAATCAACCTGCAACGCAGTTTACGGAATTTACAAGATGAGTTTCAAAACACAACATAATTATTTTGGCTTAACTCGATTCATAACTCAATTCATTAGGGCTTGTAGCAACTACAGATGTTCTTTCGAGCTAGACCTATTATCAAACCCACATCTGTAGGGTTACAGACGCCTACAGATGGCCAACCAAGCTGGACCCTTTATCAGACACCCATCTGTAGCTGTTTTGGCTTAACCCTTTCCTAAGGTCTGGTTACAAGTCACCAATACAGGTCAACTTGACAAATGCAATCACACGGAATCAAAGTTACCTATACAGGTCAACTTTGCTAAATCTCAAGCAAATATATCAAAGCCACATATATAGGTTAGCCTCACAAAATCATCACAGGTCAACGCATAAGTCAGCAGCGTCACCTCATCCAGCCGCCTAAACAGGTCGGTCTGGCAAATTCTCACAGGTCAACGCATAAGTCAGCAGCGTCACCTCATCCAGCCGCCTAAACAGGTCGGTCTGGCAAATTCGAACAGGTCAACGCATAAGTCAGCAGTGTCACCTTATCCAGCCACCTAAACAGGTCGGTCTGGCAAATTCATAAACACAGGTCAACGGATAGGTCACCGTTACCTTATCCAGCCACCTAAACAGGTCGGTCTGGCAGATTCATTCACATCAAGAACAATTAATAGAACTAATCAAATAATAACCATACCAACATGCCAATTAATCTTAACCTAACAATTCAATTCATTCTCAGTTATGCAAGAATCAATATGCAGCATGAATTCCAAAATATGCAACAATTAATCATTCAACATGACAAATGAATAAACAGTTTAATTCCTGAAAATAAAGTATCAAACAAGTCCAAGAATCCCGCACCTTATTATGACGAGCGTACCGCTTAATTTACGGATCGAACGTCTCGAATTGTCTCGCGATATCTTGCTCGACCGAGCCTACACCTATATTATACGTATACTTGGTTTAATTCGGTTACATCATTAAAACTTAAATTTCAAAAGCCATATTTTAATTCGTCAATTCTTTTATACCTTTCGGCTCAATTATAATCATTTCAATTCAAATCCAATTTACTAAGGCCCAAAATAATCAATCATTTCAATTCGATTCAAGTATATCCCAACCGCAAAGTCACGGTTATCATTCATATAAATTCACATCTTTTTCATATTGGTCCTCAAATAATATAATTTCACACATTGGTGTCTACTTTGCAATTCCACCCTTTTTATTCATTTTTATTACTTAACATTTATCCAATTAAATATTCAAAGATCTAATTTACTCAATTATTTCACTTTGGCCCATTTACAAAATTATACATATGCATAGCCGGCCATAGCCTCACTATTTACATTTCACAAATTTGCCCCTTATATTTATACAATTTACTTAAGGCCTTATAATTTACCATTCAGACCCCTAATAAATTTATTTTACATTAAGGTCCCTGTCAAGTCAAATACTGGTAAACATGAAAAACTAGACCAGTCACAGTGCCAAATTTCTGCATTTAGCACAATACCACAGATTCGACAATGTACCAGGCAAGCATCAAGCAACAGCATACATAAGCACAAGTCCAACACAGCTCAGCAACAAGGAAAGAAACCAGAACAAAGGCATGCCAAACAACAAGCAAGGCATCAAGTCAGAGACAAACAGAACCAGAATAGAACAGGGAACACAGCCAAGCACAGGTCAGATCAGAAAGCACGGCAACATAGCCTCGTGCATTAGCTTACCAGGAAAATCAACAACCCGAGTAAGCCGAAAAATTCAATATTTCGCAGCACCATCAAAGAAAGAGGTAAGGGCTACTTACCCGATTAGAGCAAGCACAGAATGGAGAGAGCAAGAGGAATCAACACCAGGACAGCAACAACAAACACTAGAACGGCAGGGCCACCACCAGAACAGAACAGCATCGATCGGCACCAAGCAAACACCGGGGCAGCACCAGCCACCACCAGCACGGCACCAATGTAGCACCAGAACAGCACCACGCCAACACCAAGCAGAGCACCAAGAGAGCACCGGACAGCAGCACTTCAACCCTAGAAACTAGGGTTTCATGGGAGGGAAGGGGAGGGCGGGAAAAGAGGAGGAGGGGCGGGCTGGGGTTCTCCAACCCGAGAAGGAGAGAGAGAGGAGAGCGGGGGGGGGGGGGCGGGTCCGGCAGGGTTCGCCGGCGACGGGAGAGGGGAGGGGCGGAGCCCCTGGGGTTTTGGCGTAGAACAGAGAAGGGGGCGGGTTGGGGGGGGGCTGTCATGGTTTGGGAAGGAGAGGAGAGAAAGAGAGAACGGAGGGGGTGGGATTTAAATGGGTTGCTTCAAGATTCGTGCTGGATCAAGATGAAAGGTTGAGATAATTCCAGCATTTAAATTACAATATTTAAGATCCGTGTTAGATTAAATCCAAAGGTCCAAATAATTCCAGAATTTCAATAAGGTCATTTAATTGGTTTAAGAAATCCGTTTCTACTCTAATTCGAATCGAAAGTTCATAATATTTTTGTAACTATCTTTGTACATATAATTTGTGTATTTATCTCTCAAATTAAGATTCGAATAATTCGTTCTCAATTTATATAATTTTTATATATTCCATTAACTCTCTAAAATTTCTAAATGAACTAGTTTTATAAATTCTAAAATCCAATTGTACGAATAATTTCGTATAATTATGCTCTTATTTGGAATTCAATTTATTTATTTATTTACACGAATCTAATTAAATAAATTTCTTCTTTCCTAAAACTTAAAAAGAATTATAACGGATTTTCTAAGTTTCTGATTTACCGAATAATTATAATTTTATTCCTAGTGATATATTATTTTTTTTTAAGTCAAATGATCGATTTATCCATTTAATCAAGTTTTAAAATTTCAGAATGTAACAGGTGCGGACATACATGTTGTCTAAGAAGTGGAATAATCTACTGTGGACCTCCTTGCCTTTCCTCAACATCAATGCTAGAGATTCTAATGCCTGATTTTCCATTGAGGGGATCATTGATTTACTCCAGAAGATTAAAGATGCCCGTATTATGGAGTTACACTTGAAGTGTGATCTATGCCTGGTATCGTATTTTTTTCTAATATATATATATATACTCAATTCTATAGTTTAATTACTCTCACATGTGTTTAATTTTACAATTACTATTATTAATCCAAACATACAGGACTGCCATCAACAATTTTGCCGCGAAAACTCCCGGTCTTCGAGAACATAACAACTCTCACTGTTTTTATCTTTTCATATTCACTTTTACAAATGGAAACCTGGATCATAAGGAGTTGTTCGCAATTGACTAAGCTTGTAATAGTACAACATGAAAACTGTGTAAGTTCTTAATTTTTCCTGATATTAATTATTTATTAATTATTGTTTTTTGTAATTAAAGATCTTTTTTTTGTTTAATTATTATTATTGGTTCATCTTCTTTTAGTTATGTGTTCATGCGGGATCCCCCAGTAGGTATGGAAATCAATTATTATGAACTTCATGAGTTTAACTTCGTCGATCTTAATTGGATATGTTTTAATTTAAACATTCATGAGTATTCTCTAGTAATTAATAAGATAGATAATTGGTGTAAAATTTGGTCGCCAAGCAAATATTAATATGGAAAATGAACTTTTCTGTTAAAAAAATATAACACAAAAATTTCAATTGATATGGTTAATAAGCATTAATTAGATATTATTGAGTTGAGATTATGTATGTTATTAAATAATTATTTTCTTATAATGATTAAATTGGATATATATAGTCATTAAATGTGTTTTTTGTAGTAGTAACACCATCAGTTAAATTGATGTGCCTGCATGACCAATATTCTAATTATTTAATTATCATAGGTGTCAATCAAAAATACAACACTGGTTCAATAAGGATGCCAGACAGTGTTAATCAACCCAAAAACCAACGGATCATGAGACAACCAGATGGTAAAGTAATCCCCTTAGTGCCATCGTCTGTTTAGCCAAACCGATATAGATGAGTCGCCCAGTAGTAACGGTTCGTGAAATTCAACTAATGGCAAAGGAGGAGGAGGGCAGGAGGGGGTCCATCAACGCCATCAGTTTGTTATCCAGAACATACGATAAAAAGTTCCACATAATTACAATGCTGTCACCCGTGACGAGTGTGATTTGTGCGGAAACACATCCGATGGTAAAGAGACGATGGGAAAAATATTTTTTGTAGTGTTGGCTCAAAACATTTTTAGGAAGCAGCAAGCTGCGGTTTTGTTTCCATGGTATCTGGAAGTAGCTGCTTGCTATTTGCAGGAAATGGTATGATTCCAAATCTACCTATCCCAAACAATACCTATTTACACCTTTTCAGGAAAGAGACCAATTCGTGTGTTATAAAATAAACAAAAAGTACGTGCCAGGTGAATTACCTAATGAGAAATTTTTTGAGGAAAGAAGAGAATGTAGTAGCCGACAAATTTGGGAAGTATGAAACCTAGCTAGCTCAAGGTGTTTTTATTAGTTTATTGGTCCCCAAGAATTCATACTTCACACTGAACTAATACACGGATTAATTAGTCCTTTTTTACTCTCATAAAGGAGACTTGTTCTAGATTTCTCTTTCAATTCAAATCTATCAAGACACATAAAACTATGTAGCCTCGCTGTCTACCAATCGGAGCACGATAACCTGAAGGATCATCTTTTTGTAATAATAGCATGCATGCTTCTGTATTTTTTTTCTTGTCTAACTTTATTAAAGAGGGTTCACTGTAATATTTTATGTACTGGTATGACTACAATTAATATGTATGCTTATGTACTGGTATGAATTGATGAGTGTAATCGGTTTTGGTCCTGATTAATAAAAGTACCTAGTGTATTGCGGATGTATAGTGACGTGTTCCGACTTATCGTGTTTAGGTGTTCTCGGAACAAAGCCATGATGTAACAAAACATCAAAATTTCTAGACGTACTGTGTCGTGCCAAAGTTGAACACCACACATTTAACAGCACAGCACGATTTGGTACAATTTGTTTTGACGTACCATGCCAGTACTTAGACTTGTTGTGCCAATTTTGGTTTTATATTTGTGTAATTTATTACATAAAAATTGTGTAAATGTTCAGAAAAATATGAAAAAAATATCTAGAAAGTCAGAATAAATTATATTAGTTTTAGAGTTTTTTTTTAATATTTTGTAGTATATATTTTTGTGTTTTGAAACAAGATAAAAATACGTTCAAAAATTGAAAAATTAGACATGTTATACCGTATCATATATGTGTTGTATCCGTACCGTGCTGTAACCATGCCTTGAATTGTTGTCCTTAACATGTTGATTTAAAAAACAAAATCAGACACAACACGGTTTAGGCACACCTAACAAGATGTGTCGTGTTATGCCCTGTTTTTAAGGGCGGAGATCTATTGGTTCAGATCGACTTTCTCTCCCTTGAATTTTTGTTTTTTCTCTTGGAAAGTTTCATTTGTAATTTGAATTAAATTTAGAGTTAAAATTAAAATAAATTTCTGGAATTATGATTAGTAACTAGAATTATAAGTTATCATATCAGAAATTATAAGTGAGAGCATTGGAAAGCATAAGTCAAAGTATTATTTTTTTATCAAGTATCCAATTAGTTGATGGATTTAAATATAATTAGATATTTAAACTCAATTAGTATTGTGCTAGCATGTCGTGCTTGGTAGCAGAAATCAACCTCAAATATGTTGGGACGTATAGGTTATGTCAGGTTTGGTAGCAGATTTAATTATTTTCTTGTTTTAGGTGGTTAATTTAAGGTGAAATTTAACTCTTTGAACCGTTGATTCTCTATATATTTCAAGTCAAATTTAACAACCACTCAAGGTATAGGTCTAGGGAAGCAGCTTGGGTCCGATGTCTATTGGATCCAAAGTGATTCCAATAAATTCAGTAACCGTTAAATCTGCTTTAGGATTCGTGCCGCAATTTCATGTCTGTTTTAAAATCCGTATACACAAATTCTAAAGCAAATTCAACAGTTACCGAATCCATTGGAACCACTTTAAATACAATAGACATCAGACCCAAACAGATCTCATAGGTCTAGGTGTATACAGAATGTTAACCTCAGATATGAACAAATTATTTAAATAAATAAAAAAAGACGAACCAACAAACTATAATAAGTGACTTAACAGGAGCTAACAGCACGTGTATAAAAAATGCTTGGTCAAACCAGTGGGAGGAAAGAGGACGCTACAACTTTTTTTTTCCGACGTATGATGGATGCGCAGACAAAAGTGACATGTATTGGTCTTATGACCTTCCGTAACCAATAAAATAAGCATTATGTTACTCACATTATTTCAATGGTGAGGTATTATTATAAGATTATAAGTAGAGTATCAGAAATTACAAGTTAAAATATTAAAAAGTACAAGTTAAAACATTCTGTAATTCACCTACTCCAGTTTGTTCGTTCGTCTTATTTTTCAATAGTTTGTTCATATCTGAGATTAGCATCCTGTAGACATCAACATCTATACATTAGAGTACTGGTTATTTAGTTTGACCAGAAATCTATAACTTGCATATATGATATATGTGTCTGAGCAATTTTCTTGGATGAGCCGCTAAAGTTGAAAGGTCACGTCTAGAGGCTGATGCTTCTCCTAACTTAGTTGTCAAAAATAATATTTGAGGTGGAATATAAACATGGGAAATCATATCCACCTCAAATATTGTTTTTGGCAACTACTAATTAAGTTAGGATAAGCCACTCCCTCCTCTCGTCACCTTTCAACTTAATTTAGCGGTTCATCCAAGAAAATTGCTAAGACACATATATCATATATCGTAACTTAATTAGTTGTCAAAAACAATATTTGAGGTGGAATATAAACATGTGAATCTCTATATAATTCTGGTCAAACTGAATAACCACTCTAAGGTATAGATGTTGATGTCTACAGGATGTTATATAACCTCAAATGTGAACAAACTATTGAAAAATAAGACGAACGAACAAACTGAAATAGGTGAAGTAACAGAGCTAACTGTGGGTGTATAAAAAGTTCTGGGTCGAAACAGTGAGGGGAAAGAGGAGGGTATATAATATAATACAAGAATTACTCACAAGTATTGCTTTTAATTACTCACGTGGTTTTGAAACTCGGAATCGGAATTGGATTCTTGACCGTGGAATTGGAAGAATCAGATCGATAACTCGGGTTTTGTTTGTAGAAAGTTGTTTTGTTGCCAAAAAGTAGGAAAAAAATGGTAAAAATAATTTGTAAAAAAACTATGTTATGACAAAATATTATACTCAAATAATTCACTAATTATATAATATAATACAAGAATTATAAATATAACATATTTTTTGTTGCCGAAAACTATACCAAGCTGGCTGGATCATCTCATCCTCCTCTGATTAAAATACAAATATATAGGGATATTGTTATACAATTTTGTAACAAAATGAAATAAAATGTAAGTATAGTTTTGTAAATCTAAACCATAATATTCAATATTAATGCACCAACAAATTAAAAAAAAAACATAAATAATTTCCTTATTTTCTGATCTAAACATACCGGTAAGACTAGAACATATCACTAGATTATATAATTTTCTACAACAAATTTCTCCACCTTGCTTCAATTTAGAATGCTATTTTTTTTTCGGCATTAAAATAATAATTATCTTATGAGTTTATCTGATAAATTTATTGACGAGAATTAGATAATTATCTTTTCTTTTATGAAAATGTCGCACTTGTATTAATTCAACATCACATCTTTGCTTTAGATTACATTTTTTATACTAGAATTTAAAGCCGTAAATCTACTGTTATTAAAACCGGTCTGGACCGGACAGATAGACTGAATTAAATCAGAACCGGAACCAAATCCGGTTTGGTTCGAATAAAGGACAGTATATGCATACAGACCGGAGGAAAAAAAAAACTGACAGTTTTCACAAAAATCAGTGAACCGGCTTGAATTGGTTCCTTCATTTTTAAAATTTTAAAGTTTGACTTGCGTGAACTCCCAGAATCATTTATTGCTTTTACCTTTCCAACAAAAAAAGTAAAAAGCAACTAACATGGGTTAATTCGTGAACAACTCTATGTTGTCTTTTGTGTTGCTACAGGATATCATCTTTCAAACAATTATGTGTTCAATAGTCGTCGTGACATTATTTTATAAAAAAAATAAAATTCAAACTGCACAATTTGTTTTAATATAGATTGTGGACGACTCTTTTGTATAAAAATAAATGAAGAATTTTTACAATCTTAATTTTTTAATTATAAATAAAATAAAGGTATAAAACTGTAAAATCTCCTTGATATTTTATTTATATAATATTAGAAATAAGCTCAATCGATATTAAGCTTCACAAAAATATATTTCTTACATTTTTGATACCATTAAATTTAGAGTTGGTTTTCAGTTTCCTGTTTAGTATTTTTTAAAGTAAAGGTTCTAAATAGTGTTTATCGCGTCATAGCGGGAAGCCTCCAAAAAAAACTATAGCGAATAGCATCGCTATAGCGAAACTCGAATGACACAGCATAGTCCAGGTTAGTGAGAATTGGAATTTTTCGCTTTGAATCGGCTCAACTCGGAGTAAACTCGGTGTAACTCAGCTTGACTCGGTTTAACTCAGTCGGAAAATCTGTAAATCGGTCAAGTCAAGCACTGTTCATCTGATTTTTGCTGAGAAACTCACATAGGAGCGACACTCGGGTAAAACTCGGCCCGGTCCCGTCCGATTCTGAGTTGACTCAGAATCGGCCGATTTTTTGAACCATAATTACTCATATTATTTCAATGGTGAAGTACTACTATAGGATCATAAGTTAGAGTATGAGAAATTACAAGTCAAATAATTATTTTTCATCGAGTACTCAATTAGTTAATGAGTTTGAACCTGATTAACCATAAATCCGATTTGATATTTTTTGTCCTCTCACCCCTGCTTGTCATTGGCTTTTGGTGCCAGCATGCCGAGTTTTTTCAATACACTGTAAAGATCTAGAAATCTACAAGTTGTTAACCTCAGATATGTTGCGATGTACAGGTTATGTCAAGTTTGATAGCAGATTTAATTATTTTCTTGTTTAGGGTGGTTAATTTAAGGTGAAATTTAACTCCTTTAACCAGTGAATCTCTATATATTTCAGGTAAAAATTTAACAACCACTCTAAGGTTCAGGATGTTGACGTCAGATATGAACAAAGTATTGAAAAAAAAGAAGAAAAAGACGAACTAACAAACTGGAATAGGTAAGTTAACAGAGCTAACGGCGGGCATATAAAAAAATTCTGCGTCAAAACAGTGAGAGGAAAAAAATGTAACACAAACAAAAAGGTGTGGGTCATCTTTGAAAAAAGAAAGAAAATATAAATTGAAGACACGCAACTTGATTATCAGTAAATAAGAAAACTACATTATTTCAATGGTGAGGTATTACTATAAGTCATGTGGCAAGGTTATTTTCAAAATTTTCTTTCTGGAGGGGTATTAATAAAAATGGCCGTTGAAATAATGTAATGTTTTTGGAATAATGGAAAGAAAAGGGTTCTAATGTTCTTCCTATAAAACCACCAATGGATGTTCTCTAAAACTGACTAAACCAAATTATTTATAACTATTGCTCTAACAGTCTCCTCGGAGGAAGGAAACAACCCAACAAAATATTGAGCAATATTGTTTTTGGTTTATTTTTAATTTTCAAGCACCATGTTTTTTTGTAAGCTTTTCTCGTTATGGCCAATAGCCGTTGGTCTAATGATATGTTGTTTGTTATCCATCCCCTGTGGAGCCAAGATTCATCATCGCACTTTTGTTGTAAGTGATTTCTCACCTAACACAATTGACAATGTCTTGTATAATTTTGTTTTTTTTTTTTTTTGAAGGATAGTTGGCAAGTTGCCTGCTGTCCATATATTAATTAAAGAAAATTTATTTACACCCTCCGATTGGGAGGTTACTCTATACACACAGTTTAAATCTCAGCTATTAAATAAACCACTAATTAGGACTACAAATACTCTAGCTTGGTCTTCAGTACCCATTCTCGCCCTGACAAACCTTTTACTAACAATTTGCATTCCAAAGGGCGGTATCTTCAATTGTTTCATTAATTAATCTTTGCACCGACTTATGCTCCTATGAAAAGATCCTCCGGTTCCTTTCTCTCCACAAATTCCATACTGCAGTTGCCCAGGCAGTACCCCAACTCACTCTATCTTTCCCTGTTAGGGTCCGCCTATGATCCCTCCATGCGTCCGTAATGGCTAACTTGTCTCGTGGTCCTATTACGTTGATTGATGCCAGAAATGCCCTCCAGAACCCCTTCGCCATTCGGCATCTCCAAAATAGGTGGTCCCTTGATTCCATATGCCCTCCTGTACACATAACACATTCAACGCTGACCATACACCCCCTTCTGGTCAGATTTTGTCAAGTTAAGAGTTTGTTGTGTACTAGCAGCCAGGAGAAAACTCTCACTTTGCTCGGCACCTTGAGTTTCCACAGTGCGCTTTGGTATCTGCATGTTATTCCTTTTATGTGTAGCATCCTATAGGCCGATGCCGTAGTGAAAACCACATGCACAGACCATCTCCACTTGAGAAGGTTTGTCTGTTGGTCCATTGTCATCGAGGTTTGGAAAAACTCCCCTAGGCCCTCTATATGTCTAAGGAAGTATAATCCTTGGGATCCCAGCTGAGAGTGTTGCGTGATTCCATGCAGCTGTAGCAAGGTCTGTGCCCAGAGGCCATTCGGGCTACTCTGCAGCTTCCACAGCCATTTGGCTACAAGAGCCTCATTCTGATCCTTTATGTCGATTATTCCTAACCCTCCTTGCTTTAATGAACATGTTCTTTCCCAATTTACCAAACAGTTTATCAATTTACATACCGCATTCCCCTTCCATAGGAAATTCCTTCTTGCTCGGTCTATATGCTTTGTAACCCATTTCGGCAGTCTGAATGCTTGTGCATAATGCAGCGGCATTACTGAGAGCACCGATTTCACTAGCACTAGGCGGCCTCCAAAAGACAACAGGTTGGACTTCCATGTGGTAAGTCTGTCATGAATTGCTCGAATTACCAGTTGAAATTTGTCTTTCTTGGGATTTCTCGTGGTCACTGGCAACCCCAAGTATTTCATCGGTAGCTGTGACAGTGGACTGGACAGGATTCCCTGTATGACCGCTATTGCATTCGTCGGAACCGTGATCGGCACAAAGTTTCTCTTGGCCCTGTTTATTTTTAGACCCAATAGTGACTCATATGTGTCCAGGATTTGAGATAAAACTCTCAGTGTGGTCGGGGTGTGCTTATGTGAAGATGAGTGTGTCGTCAGCGTATTGTATGACTCTAGTTGGAATATTGATTGGATTATGCATTATTGTAGTTGCATTGTAAATGAACCGGGTGAGCGCATCCGCTACCAATATAAACAACAGCGGTGAGAGAGGATCTACTTGTCTTAGTCCTCTCTCATGCCTGAGATATTCCGTTAGCTCGCCATTGACTTTAATAGCCGAGTATGAAGATTTTAAAATTACGAGAGTCATAGGCAACCACTTTGGCGGAAAGCCTCTTTCAATAAGGAGATTGATGAGGAAGCACCAATCTACCATATCAAATGTCTTCTCAAAGTCCACTTTGTATAGAATTGATAGGGTTTTGTTCTGATACGAAGCACACACAAGTTCTCGGGCCACCAGAAAGGACTATATCAAGGATCTGCCCTTAACAAAATCTGTTTGTGTATTGGATACTATCATATGCTGTTGCAGCTGTAGCCTGTTGGAGAGTACCTATGTGATTAACCTGATCAGTGTGTTGATGACACTAATTGGCATGTAGTCCTTTATTCCATTAGCACCATTCTTTTTTGGCACTAGTGTAATCGCTGCTTTGTTCAGACATGCCATGTCTACCCTGTCATCTTGTATTCTGGTGACAAGGTTCATTATGTCCATCCCAACTATGTCCCAGAATCTCTGATAGAATTCTATCGGAAGTCCATCCGGCCCACTGGCCTTCTGTTTTGGCATCCGGTTCAAAGCTGTGTGTATCTCCTGAGCCGAGATATCCTCATGCAGGTGTGCTAACTGTTAGGATAAGTTTGGACCCACCCTTCTGGTCAAATCAAAGGGGGGCGAATCCACTCCGAATTCGCTCCGTTTTCACCCCTTGATGAAGGCACTATACGTGCATAAAAGGAATGAGTGAAGCTATGGTATTTTGAAAGGTGTGAATCAGTCTGCTATTGATCTATCTCAGTTTGTAAATTCTAAACATAATTTTTTTTTTAAAATACCATCAAATTTAACTATTTGAATGAAACAAATATGTTGGATTTGATTGTTATGAAAACAGCTCCACACCGATCCACAAGATTAGTGGAGGCAGAGACTACTTTGCTCCATCATACCTACTGCCTGGATAGTTGGTGGAGTTGTTTGTTATGGAAACACCTCCAGCATGATTGTTTCGTTGAAATATTTAAATTTGATTCTATTTATAAAAAAAAATATCTCTTGACAGTTGCTCTGAATCACTTAAGGTAATCTCCATATTAAAATATGTTTGGAGTTTAAATTTTCATTTTTTAGACAGGTTGAAAATCACTATTTCTTGGGGTTCAAAATCTTTAGATCATGTGATATTTGTATATGGAGATTATTTTGAAATCTTCGAATCAATTGTTTGAACTTTTAATTTTAAGCGGATATATATATAATTAATTCATAGCATGGTGCCGTTTCATATTTTGTTAGCCTCACTCATGTCGTCGTATCATGCAGGTTGCATTCTTTGATGTTGTTTGATGCCTCTTAAAAAGACCTTGTTGCATGCTCTCTTTTTTACACCTTTTCTTTTCTATATATTATTTTGTTGTTGCCACAGTGTCATCTAACAAAAGACTTGATAGCTACTAGCTCACTCAGATAAAAAATTCATGTTTTTCTATAAATTGAAAATGATATGGCCCCAAGCATCCATCTCTGAACGTATTTGTGAACTAGTTCAACTTTTGACTATTTTTTTCTGAATCTACTCTAAAACGAAAAAAAAAATTCGTGACTCTTTTTTTCCTCTGATCAATCTCATTCATTTTCTTTCGATGATTTGTCAGTAACTTTTACAAATCTAAAACTACAAATATTTTCTAGTTGATTTTCTCTTTCAAATGAGATCAATGATGCAATACTTCTGATATATATTTGTATCGTTGGTATAAAGACGGCACTTCGTACCTTTTAAAGAATTGCCCAACTCTTTTCATATCTCCAACCAGTCTCGTCCATTTTTCCGACGATATGTTATGAATTTTGTGAATCTAACACTACCAACGTCTTCGACTCGACTTTCTCTTTCAAATAAGATCTATAATTCAGTATTTTGAGTTATATTCGTGTTGTTGTTTTTTCTTTTCTTAATATGCTCGATTTAAAGATTTGCACGCACCATCTAGTGCCAGTTATAAATGAACTAGCTGTCTTTCAGAAGGTGGTCCAAATGTACAATTCAAGCCATACGTATAAAAATATATTAGAAACCCGATTGAGAATTATAATTATAAAAAACTGTGTATGGAACCAATTCAAGGATTAATGAACTAATTTCTAAGCTTTTCTCTTGTTCTATATCGTAGTGCCGCCATTATACGTTGTCCTTATTTTCCTCAAATTCACTCATCTCTCTAACTTAATACTACATTTCAATTGGAATTCACAATCGCTACATCACTGACAGTCCCAAGATTAACACGAGTCATACGAGTTTCAGGAAAAAATTCGCTCAGGCGAGAAAATTACTAGAAAACCGGCTTGTCATCATCCGATTCAGGCTTTGGTTTACATATAACACAGTTAAACAATAAAATACACTCCAGCGCTTCCCCAAGGAAACAATATGAACTTAAAAAAAATAGTCAAATCTTCTATGTTTTTCTAGCAAGTATGCATCACAAACCCATGTAGTGATTGGTGCCAGTCCAAAATAAAATTTATTTATATTGATACCATGAAGTATGACCTTTTGTAAGTTGATATGTATAAACTTTTTTGGTTTTTCTCTTGAACAGATTCAAGAAGCTACCTACACCCGGCTCTGTCACACAAAGAACATTCTAACTGTCAATGGATCATATCCGGGACCCACTATCTCCGCTCGCAAAGGCGACATAGTCTATGTAAATATCATCAATAGAGGGAACAAGAACATCACCATCCACTGGTACTATATATACAGACATAATACATGGATAAAGAATATGTTATTTGCACTATTAATTCATCTAATTTCTATAGGCATGGCGTACACCAGCCGAGGGACCCGTGGTCAGATGGACCGGAATACATTACCCAGTGCCCAATCCAGCAAGGATCCAACTACACACAACGGATCCAACTTACGGAAGAAGAAGGCACGCTCTGGTGGCACGCACATAGCGAATTTGATCGTGCTACTGTTCACGGTGCTATTGTTATTTACCCGAAGCTCGGAACCACCTTTCCCTTCCTCAAACCCCATAAAGAATTCACTCTGATTCTAGGAGAGTGGTGGAAAAAAAACATAACAGATGTCTACGAAACTGCAGTTGTGTCTGGTGGTCAGTTCGATCTGTCGGATGCCAACACCATCAATGGACAGCCTGGTGACTTCATGCCATGCTCATCAAATGGTAATTTATTGTTCCTGGTACAACAACATGTTTAGTTATAATCCAAGTTTTTAATGCTTCATAAGATGGAGTTTCTATTTGACAATGTTTGTTACTTCATGAATTTATACAAAAATTAGCAGCCAAATTTATTACCTTTTTGAAGTACATTGTGGTGTAACTACATATATTTTTCATATTTATTTTTGTTGCAGACACTTTTAAGGTACAAGTTCAACAAGGCAAAATGTACCTCCTCCGTGTAATAAATGCAGCGATGGAAAATGAGTTCTTTTTTGTGGTTTCTGGCCACAATGTAACGGTGGTTGGAATCGACGGTAGCTATACGAAGCCTTATGTGAATGAATTTATCATGATCACCCCGGGCCAAACGATGGACCTCCTCCTATGGGCAAATCAATACCAAAACTCATCTTCCCCCTTCCGTTATTACATCATCGCGTCTCCATTCTTTGACGCAAGTTCTTCAGTCCCTAGATTTGGCAATAGGACTGTAGCTATTCTAGAATACAAAACTAATAATTCCACGCCATCAATAAGACCGGTTGACACTTCCACACCAAAATCCAATGACACTAAGGCAGCAGCCGCGTTCACTAGTGGTCTTCGCTCGCTGGCCAACTCAGATGACCCAGCTGTCGTAACTCAAACTGTCGATGTCAAAATGTATATCACGTTATCTGTGAATGAAGAGTTGTGCCCTAACAACTCATGCGCTGGTTCAAACGGTACTAGATTTGCTGCTAGTATGAACAATGTTAGTTTTCAAAACCCGAAAATTGATGTGCTAGATGCATATTACTATTCTATTGCTGGCGTATACACCACTGACTTCCCTGACATACCATCACACTTCTTCAATTTTACTGATGTCAGAGATCAAGCAGAGCTGAAATTTGTTGATAAATCGACAAAAGTGAAAGTGGTCGAGTATAACTCGATTGTAGAGGTTGTGTTTCAGGATACTAACGTATTAGACACACAGATTAACCATCCATTTCACTTGCACGGCTACAGCTTCTATGTCATTGGAAGTGGACACGGCGATTTCAACAACACAACAGATCCTCTGAGTTACAACTTGGTCGATCCACCATATCAGAACACTTTGGGTGTGCCGACGAATGGTTGGGCCACTATCCGCTTTAGGGCAACTAATCCGGGTAAGTTTAATTTAATATCAAATTTTTTGAATTTTGTTATTGATGTAATTTTGAAAATCAAAGGTGTTACACAACTACAACGAGAACGGACTGTTTAGCAATATTAGATTAGATAGTTGATCCAGACTACTTAAATAGCTTGACATAATTAAATAAATAGTAGATTAGTTACTGTTACAAATTGTTGTTTTGGGTGTTTTTCAGACACTAATCCTCACATATTTTGGTTTTGCAATTAAATTAGGAGTTTGGTACATGCACTGTCACTATGAAACACACTCAATCTGGGGAATGGATGTTGTGTTTATTGTAAAGGATGGTATTAGTACTGAGGCAACAATGTTACCTCCCCCTGCTGACAAGCCTCCTTGCTGATTTTACTCAAGCATTGTATTCTTTTTTTTTCCAAAGGTGAGTTTGCACTAGTTAATATATTATATATTGGTAA
>JARJHM010001462.1:0-26481 GCA_033356055.1 Carex pumila | reverse complement strand
AGACTTATTTTTTTGCTCAATTAAAACCTTTTGATTATAGCTAGCTCAGGCTCTTCGTTAACATGCTACTGACCCTAAAAGTTGTTGCTTACTTTCATAGAAAGAACTCCAGCATTAATGTAGGTAATCTCTTTTTAGCTATTGGCCAAAGAAAGTGAATGAAATGACAATATCCTAACAAACATGGTTTGATTTGATCTCTCTTTCAAATGATATGTAGTATGGACTATGGAGCAAATTTTCATTTCCATTTTTCTAGTCCCTTATGTGGAATAAAAGCAAAATAAATTATGCAATCACTACTCAAAGCAACATAAAAGTTCGACAAAATTTTTTTATAAAGATTTATAGAAAAAAATAAATTTACCTAGTGCAGCTAACATAGCGATAAATCCAGTAAACGGAAACCGCTGCCACGGTACATCTGGCAGACACTCGTTAGTGAGCGACTCTTGTGCATCATCCAACATGTGCACAAAACCGGTTGCCAAGATGACACCAGCTGCAAATGCCTTCGCTAAAATAAAGCCCGCACCGCCATTTCTACTGTCAAGGTGCCTAAATTTTCGACCAACAAGTGGTATCCCAATGCCAACAATTCCAGAGAAAAGGATTGAAGCTATGGCGAATAGCTTTAGCCGCAGTGCGGCTGGCTCATTGCGGCATGTGTCTGATTCACCCAATCCTAGACAGCTAGCTGTCGAGACAGATTCTACATACATAGGTAGGATGTCAGAAAACATAAAAATTTACAACTTCGCCTCTATATATAAAATTTAAATCTGTGTATTTATGTGTACAGATTCCTTGTTCATATTTCTCTTAGGCATTACTTGGGCTTATGTTAGTAACCATACTGGGGAACCGCTGTTTTCAAAGCAATAAATGATCACAACATGAAGGAGATGCCGGAAAATATAATTAGGAGAAATGTGATCACTAAGGGTTGGATCGCCTCTTGCACACACACCATTATCTGTATTGGCAATTACAGGCAACATGCTGTGTACCCATTGGTGCGCGAGCCAGGGGCAATCTGATCCTTAACAACTATTAGCACATGCAATGATGCACATCTCAATTCTCTAACCAAAATAAGTCTAAAGAAGCTATTAATTTAGAATTTACTAACTTTTTCGTTGCATGCAAGTTATTACTTTCAGTACCTAAAGGATAAAAAAATATCATTTATGGGGTTTAATACTTATGTTAATTTGGAGTTGAGACTGCACGCCAACACTCTCAAATATTCGAGACAAAAAAAGAAAATTTAAAAACAGGTCAAATATACATTACTATAGAGAACAAATAAACAGCTAGGGGGTACCTACACAAATACGAAACTTCAGAGGTATATTTAGAGAAGTGAGTTTACCAGTGAGATTGCTCAATTGGTTGAGAACGCGAGCGACAGAGATGGGAGAATCAAGACCCTGGAGAGGATAAAACAAAGAAGAATTTAGAACAAATAAATCTATTAAATCTCATTTCTCAATGAAATTATTTTATAGAGAAAAAAAAAATAGAGAGAGAGAAACAACAGAAACTATGATCTTCAAACAGAAGTGACCCCCTACCTGAGAGAGAGACATTAGAACTGATCGATGAGCTTTCACAGGAAAATTGAAAAGAAACTATGATCTTCAATGGATTGGAGCCTTGCACACACAATAGTTGAAAATTGAAATGGTGCAAGTCAGAGAGCGACGGAGATAGAGCTGCGATGTACTTTTCTGAAATAAAATACCAGATTTATATAAAGAGTAGACGTGAGGTGTCGAAAGAGCGGTCAATGTAAAGTGCTTCTGTACACGGCACCACCTGGTCTATTGTTAATTTCTACACCAAAAATAGTACTAATTATTCGATCTAAACATGTTTGTTGCTATCAATAAATTATAATAATTATTAAATAAATAAAGAATATACTATATATATTAAACATGCTATATGTTGAAAATTTTACAATTACAATAATTTTAATGTAAATAAAGAAGTGGCTTAGACTAGTAATCTTTTGTATGCACTTAATCTGCTTTTTGGATATGATGATGATGTGTGAATTGTTGTTTTGATTTTATTTTGGTCGGATGTGGTTGTGTAAATTGTAATGACTTTTATGTTTCATGGCAATGAAACTGTCTTAAGCTTTTTTTCAAAAAAAAAAAATCATTATTAATGTAGAATTTAAACTATATAAATAGTTTTATCTTGTGAGTGATGCATTTATTTGTAGAATTTATAAATTTTTTAATTTGTTTCGTATAAAACTAAGTCAAAAAAGAAGATTTTTAAGTTAATTTTAATGTAATTAATTTTTATTATCTTTTACCACTTAACTTTATTTGAAATAAATAAAAAAAATTATAAATTTTTTATGTAAATGCGTCACTCGTAAGGTGTGGATTGGTTTGAACTATTTAGATTCGTTGTTTGAAATATATTTGATAAATTTTGAAATCTATATTGACAATGATGCGATATTTATTTAAAATTTTGAAAAAAAAATAGGGATCAATTAACCCCATATCTTATAACTAGCTCTTCCTCTGAATGTCACAAATTAATAATGCGTATATGTAAAGCAATATTTTATTTAAAATTCATATAATACACGATTGATATATCAAAATTAATGATTGGTTGCAGTTAATTACGTTGTTTTAATTTATTTCACATCGGTAATTTTGTTTTAAAATGAACTCCAAATATAAAAAATTATATGGCATAAAATATGAACGATTTAAATTTGTTATTAGATTGCCAAGGTTTCAAAAAAACAAAAAAAAAATGTTATTCGAAATTATAAGTATGATTCTTTCTCATTTAAGTAATGTGGAAAAAATAATTGGACCATTATATATTGATGGGTTTTTAATTCTCTGTGTTGGTCTTCAGGTTGTTAAAAATGTTTGCATGCTTTGATATGTTCTTATCTATCATAATAAGATCTTTTCCCATGTTTTATAATCTCACATTTTCTAACTCATCACAATATGAATGATTAATCAAACATAGGAAATAAATCTGCGCGCTATGATCCCAAGGGATTGTAGGGTCCTACAATTTCAAATCTAACCTTTCATTTTTTAAGCATTACTAATTCTATAAAAATTGTTTTTATACACGAATCTCAAAACAAATAAAAGGTTGGATTTAGAATTGTAGGACCCTACAATCCGTTTTAGGATCGTAGTAGATTTATTTTCATCAAACGTATATATAAGAGGGGGGGTTCAAATGCCTTCATTTTTTGTGCTTTCATCATGTCTCCATTTTTAAAAACTTAAATAATTCAAAGTTTAAAATTTCAACGTCAAAATAAAACCGTTAGATGTGATCTATGTTATTTTCTCTATGTGTCCATAAAAAATTATCACATTTTAATTTTGCTTTTATATGAATCAATAAGATAAAAAATAAACGTCTAAAAATTATCCACATTATTATACATTTTTAGAAGCTCAAGATGACAATCAAAACAAAGTTGAAATGACATAATTTTCCACACGTACATAGATAAAATGATGTAGTTCATATACAATGGTTTTATTTTGAATTTTAAGATTTAAATTTTGAGTTATTAAAATTTTTAAAAATAAAAGCATAATAAAAACACAAAAAATAGAGGTATTTCAACTCTTCTATGTGTATAAACTTGTATAGGTAAAAGATATACAGATTGTAGCATTAGATTCCATCATGGCCCGCCATACCCTTTGAGTTAACAAAAGATGAAAGGGGGGTAAAGAGAAAATCCCTCAAATCGTAGATAAAAAATTGAAAAAAAAAATGATACTTTAAGTGTCTGGTCCTGCTTCCCGTCTTTTGATTCTCCATTAAAATTTTAATTAGTGAAATAAATCAACTTAACTTGGATAACCTAATCATCCTCTCCTCTCCTTTTTTTTTTCCTTTAATTCGTAAAGCACAGGTTCCGGACCCCGGATAGGTGCGTGTACCCGCGGCGACGACTTGACTAGGGAGTCAAGTGAGTCCACATTCTCTGAGGTAACATATTACTTGAGTTTAGATTTGAATCGTTGTCGATTCGGCCTCACGAACGAAACCCTTTTATATTCGTGCTAAAGTACATGGGACGGTCCAGATCTAAATTCAAAATTTATGTTACCTCAGGTTTTTAATTCGGCATGTGATGAGCACATGGGAGTTGGGAGTTGGGAGATGAGAGAAACGACAGACCGTGTGAAATGATTGACAGTGGGCTGCATCCTGCATTCAAGGCCCCGCGTTGTGAGCTCGTATCCTCTGCATTAACTCAAAAGGTAATCTTTGGACTTAATGTATCTGAACCGTCCAATAAACTTAAAAGGTCGTGCGGATTAGATCCACACTAATATTAAAGATCCCATGTTATAGACTGGAACCGGATGGGCTCCGTTTACAATCAGACGGTAGAAATGCATTAACTCAAAGATTCTCTTTTGAATGCGGACTTCCGCATTGTCCGGTTTTACGAAGAGAAATTTTGCATGCTCACCCTTATGACTTTTTTATTTAAATTCGATAATGTTTTGATCGGCTTTACGCAACAACTCGCAAGTCGGCATGAATTTTTGAGCGCTGCGAAATATCCATGCGTTACTGACAGGGACTCTGACAGCCTGACTGCCTGAGGGTCGGTCAAATTGTCAAAACTGTATCTGTCGACAGTAATTACTTGATATTTTAGAAGATTATATAGATATCAATGAGTTCAATGGACATTTCAAATCGGATGATGTTATGAAATTATTGTCCAAATCATAAAATTTTTTGCTCTAATTTGTTGTTTTGTTTTTTCTTCTTTTCCATGATGCTGACCTTCTCGTGTCCCCCGTGTTAGCCAATTGTTACATATATGAGTAATGTTAATTAACGAATAAAACTTATAAATTACTCTGTTAATTTTTGTGTGGAAGCGGAAGCAGATCTTATGAGCGTAGCAGTATCATTGGTTCTGCAAAAAATCACAAGCCGTAGCAGAAAGCCTTGTATTTTCTACGACCTAAAACCTTTAAACTTTATTTTTTTTTGAAAACTAGATAGTGGCTGTCTAGGTGTTACAACTTTTACAACATTTACACATGCTCCTTACAACCGTGTTCTCTAGCCTACCTCTGTAGAATGCACTAACAATTTTCAAACCACAGCTTTGCCTCTTGCAGAATTACCCCTGCCAGCAATTCTGGTTGCATACTGTGCCCTCTGAATATCTGGTCACATCTTTGCTTCCAGATAAACCAGCACGCACACATCAACAGAGATGGTCCTTTTGCCACCCAGGAACCTGGTCTATTTGGCCGTCCTTTTATTGATCGAAGCCAAATTGTCTCAATATCATGCCCCATTACCAGTATGTTGTAACCTATTAATGAACTCAGCCTTCTCCAAACCCTCATCGCATAGGAGCATGTAAACAACAGATGCAGGGCTGTCTCCATCGGGCATGATTGGCACATTACACAATGCATGGCGCATGGTATATTCCTTCTTGACAACATATCATGTGTCAGAATATGTTGACGAAGCATTAGGAATACAAAGATCTTAACCGTTTCAGGTGCTCTGTAGTTCCATAACTTCCTTCCTCCAAATTTGATCTTTCCACCGCTCATGAAGATCCTATATAGTGATGCCGCACTATACAGCCCTGTTGCCTCCCAGCGCCATACCAGTACATCCAGCTCTTGCGAGAAGGTTATTTCTGTTACCTGTTGGACAAGTTGCTAATCCAGTTCCTCAATTATAGGCACTGCTTCCCGTAGTGATAGTCTCTGGCGCCTTGGTCTGGGATTCTGACCCGTATAAACCACTGTCTGACCCCAATGGTCAAACCAAAAGGAGATTGTAAACCCATTCCCAATCTTCCATTGTGACGACCATTGAAATAGTGGTTGTAGTCCTTGCAATTGTCTCCAAAAAAATGATCCTGCCAGTATGAAAATCTTAGGGCCCGACTGCGTTACCCTTCCTTTGATCGCTTGGATTGTCTCTGTCCATAACGATTCCGGATTCGCATGAAGTCGCCACCACCACCTCAATACCAATGCCTTATTCCTGGCAGTCAAATTTGGCAATCCGAGCCCTCCCCACTCTCTTAGAGTGCATGCTAAATCCCAATTTATTAGTGAAATTCCACTAGCCGAGTCATTCTTTCCCCATAAAAAGTGCCGCCTGATTTTATCTATCCTTGCTATTACCCAAACCGGCAGCACAAAACAAGTCATGTAGTATATAGGGATTGATGAGAGTACTGACCTGACAAGTTGCAATCTCCCCCCTCGAGAAATCAGTTTTTGCTTCCAGCCTTGCAATCTTCTTTCTAATTTCTCAATGAGAGGCAGATAGTGATGCTTTTCAGGTGCCGTGACAGTTAATGGCATGCCCAGGTAGTTAACCGGTAGTTCTGTCTGCTGACAACCCAAAAGGTGTCTGTACCGAATCTGTTCTTCCACCTGAAGGTTGATCGGAACAAAACAACTCTTCGCATAGTTTATTTGTAAACCGGAAACCTTCGCAAAGAGTCTTAGAATCAGTTTGAGTGTGACGACTGAGTCCAAAGAACCATTTGCAACAATTGCTGTGTCATCGGCGTATTGTAATGCCACTATCGAATTCGGAATCCTTGCTGAAATTCGTGATTGCAGTGTCGAATTGGCACCCTCTATCATGCACTGTAATACATCTGCTGCGATTATAAACAACAACGGTGACAATGGGTCACCTTGACGTAACCCCCTCCTATGCATGAAATAGTTAGTATGGTCACCATTCAAAAGGATTCGGGACGATGAAGAATGTAAGATGTGCCTTATCCAAGTTATCCATCGAGTTGGGAACCCCCTGGCCACCATCACATTCATGAGAAATGACCAATTGATCGAGTCAAAGGCCTTTGAAAAATCAACCTTGACAAAGATCGCTGGATTTTTGGAGGTCATGATATGTTGCAGCAGCTCTCTAGTCGCTACAAATGACTCAGCTATGTTCCTGTCTTTGACAAATGCCGTTTGTTTGTTGGATGTTAGCCGAGGCAACCATACTCGCAAACGATTTGCCAAAACTTTCGAGATGAGCTTAGGTATGAGGTTCAATATGCTAATAGGTCTATAATCATGCACTGTTAAGGCTTCTTCCTTTTTTGGAATTAAGACTATATTAGCCTTGTTGATCTCCTGTAAATTCAGGTCATGTCTATAGAACTTATCAAACATTGAACACACATCTCTTTTGAGTAAATTCCAAAATTTTTGCAGGAATTCATTTGTTAACCCATCTGGGCCAGAGGATTTATTCTTCGCCAGTTGAGTAACTGCTTTGAATATTTTCTCCTGCGTGAAAGGGTCATGGAGTGACTGCAACCCTTCTGTTGGAGCATATAGGCTGTGTAGGTTGATCGGTATGACTGCGGATTCTGTTCCCAAAATTGACCTCATGTGTTCTTGAAAGATCAAAGCAATTTGCTTAGTGTCTGTTATTATATCATCCCCCACCTTCAGTTCATTTACTTGCTTCTTGGCTTCTCTTGCTGACGCATATGCGTGGAAATACGCCGTGTTTTTATCACCACATTTCAGCCATCTACATCTTGACCGTTGTTTCCATCGGGTTTCAATTATGTTTGCCAAATGGTAGGCCCTTTCTCTCACCTTGATTCGGAATTTGAATTCCCTTTGATCTAAATTCCTCCTCTCTTCAATTCTATCAAAGAATAGCAACACCTCCTTAGCTTTCTTGAGCTGCAACTCAACATCGCTGAAGTTTGTGGCATGCCACCTTCTTAAGTCCTCCTGCATTATGTCAGTTTTCATCTGGAATTCATGTACCAGATCCAACCCGGTATGGAATTCTTGAGCCCCCCATATATCCTGTACAATCTCTTTAACCCGTGGTTGGTTTAGCCAGAAATTCTCTATTCTTCTTGGTGTTGGTTTTGTTCTCCTTCCCGCACACCTCAATAACAATGGGACATGATCAGAAACAAGCATCTCCAACGCCTTTAACGTTATCACCGGGTGTGCAGTAGTCCATTCTGTTGTTACAAAGACTCTGTCTAACTTCGAGAAGATAGGCTGTGGTCTTTTATTATTCCAAGTAAAGGCTCTGTTTTGGAGCTCAACATCAATGACACCCATATATCTGATCAGATCATTGAAGGCACACATTAAATTGTAACCTCTTAGATCCGACGTTCGATCAACGTACCATCTCACCAAATTAAAATCGCCTACCAATAGCCAAGGATAGACTATTGATTGGTGGACCATTTTTAACTCTTGGATAAAGTCTAGCTTCCTGGCGTCAACACTCGGCCCATATACCGCTGTTACCGTGAAAGCCTGACCCGAGTTGCTCTGCTTCAGGGTCACTGTGACCGTATTGGTTGATGTCCAACAATTTAACATGGTGTAGTTTCGCTTCCAGGCTACCATAATACCACCTCTTGAGCTAATAGCATCAAGTGTAACCACCTGCCTATCAAAAAAAGATGGAATGACACGTGAAAAGTAGTTCAAATCATTTCCATTTATTTTTGTTTCTTGCAAACAACACACATCACATCGAGAGTCCTTGATAATATCTCTCACAACATTACATTTAGTCAAATCCCCTAATCCCCTAACATTCCAAGATAAAAGTTTTAATTTTGTGTTCTTCATTAAAACTAATTAACAACAATTAACTTCTTTGATAAATCTGGGGGATCGAACTTCCATTTCAGAATCAAGCTCATCCCCACTGGAAGGCTCGAAATCAATTGGGATACGGTCATCTTGGCCATCTTGAGCATCTGGATCCATGTCTATTGGGTCTGCATTAAATCTTGCTTGATTGTCTTCTGCGATGGCCTCCTCTACATCAGTAGGTTTTAGCCCAATGCTTTTAGCTAGGTCCACACAATGAGCATAGTCCACTCTGACTTCAAAAAACCCATCATGATTAATCTCACAATTAACTTTTCGGTCCTGTAGCTGAGTCCTTTTAGACGGCCCACTTGATATAGAAGGCCTGTTTTGCTGGCCCAACTTGCGCTTCTGTTTGATTGTTTTCCTGAACTCATTTAGTGTCTTTTCTGAAGAGCTAGGACCAGCTGTTGACATCTGTCTCTGACCCCTTGGTGACAACGCATTCCTGAGACCACCTCTCTGTCCCCTCTGCCGCATCACGACGCCTTTGGCAGGAGAAACCCGTTACCGAAGGTTCTTCTCCTTTGTCTTTTCTTTTGAACTTGGTTCCTCAGCGCCACGCGTCATAGCACTGCAGGAGCCACGTTGTAGAATAATCGGGGTCTGTTGTAGCTGTCTTCTCATGGGGCGTATGTTGTTGCTACTGCCTGGTGTGATGCCCGTCTCGTTGGAGTGACCAGCTACAGCAATTCCTTTTCCTTTGACCCGCTCAGTGAGAGGTTGGCCGTACACGTGGCGTGTGTCGGGTCTGCAACTCTGCTCTGACCTCTGATTCTGCTGACTCTGCATGGCTGGCGCCGCCAAGGACAATGGATCTTCTGTGGCCATTCTTTCCGGGATTGTGACCATTCTTTCCTGGATTGTGCCCACCGTGTTGCCGGCTTGCCATGCCTCCGCCTTCTCCACCATCTCCCTCAGTTGAGGTGGTAGAGTTTGTCGATCTCTGTCTTTGACTATTTCCAATAGAACCCTCCCACTGATTACTATATTGTCCCCTTCTTCCCGGCCCCCCTCCTCAGACGAGGAGGAGGAGGTTGGCGTCGGTGGATCGAGCCGATGAAATATTTTCGGAGCCGGTGGCAGATCGGCCGGCTTGTAAATGAGGCCGTGTACCCATTTGATTGGATTAACGGTGAGCATGTACTCCATTCCTCCTACCATTAGAGTCACGTGCTCAGAGACCCTTGATAGGTTGTCAGTAGCCACCACTGCCAAATACTTCTTTAGGTCGCACGGATCAGGCGAAGCCACTGTGCCTAAGAAGACACCAAAGTTAGCCACCGCCTGTTTGATTACTTCTTCTCTCCAGAGCAAAGGTGGTAGGTCCACAATTTCCAGTAGGAGTTTGTATGATGGAATGGTGATAGCTGCCTCATCATGGGGAGACCATGGCTGGAATGTGAAGCCAAGGTCCCAGAGATCGTGCGGCGTCGCCCTGATGAATGTCTCAGGTGCCAGCATAGGTGGTAGGTGGATTAGGTATCTGCCCCGAGTAAGTATGGCAATGGAGACCTCCTTCTGAGTGACCAACCCTGTCCTTGCCGCATAATTGGCCACTGTGTCAGGTGAAAGCTCCATGCCTGGCTCATGTGTGTTGAGAACCACCGCCTGCTTGAGTGAGCTGAGTTCCTCAAAGTACCTTTCATCCCTTGGAATGAAGATAGTGGTTTTGAACGGTCTGTTCTCCGGCATCTGGGGAATGGCTGGAGGGGGGCCTGTGAGAAGATCGTCAAACAGAGGCTCATGGGCGGTAGTGTTGCTTGATTGGAAGACAAGGCGCCTTGGCGGTGGAACCATGTCAGTGATAGTGCACCTTGACCCAATGTGACCACTTTGCCAGCATTTACCGCATCTCTTCTGATTCCTACATGTGGCCTTCGTGTGCCCTGTCCGGCAACACCTAAAGCATCTGTCGCGCCACTCGGAGAAGCTAGGTGACGGTGGGAAACGTAGGTGAGTCGGGCTGTGAGGAGAGACATAAAAAAAGGTAGATTTGGGTGAGGTTGGTGGTGTGGAAGAAGGTCTAGGAGAGGAGGGTGCCGAACAGCTTGGGGAAGCAGCCATGGAGTTGGGAGCAGAGATGGTTTTGACTGCCTGAGCGTAGGAGAGGGCAAATGGCTTGTAGGGGTTGGTAAGAATGCTTAGGGTAGGGTGTTGGTTTGCTATCCAAGAGGTGGGGTATTTCCTGCGGCGGCCGATGACTAGGGTCCATTCGTCGGAAGTCGCCATTCCAGTCGCTCTCGCTCTCCTCACTTTTTTCAGTCGCTCTCTTCAACAAATACAGGCCAAAACCTTTAAACTTTAACAGAGTGTTTCTTGATCCTTTTTATTTTTTTTCTCTTTCTTGACAGTTACTATTATTTTCTTAGAGAGAGAAAAATAATTTATATAAAAACCAATGCATCTCTTCATATAACGAGTCGACACCTCTTTATAACAGGTCGAATTTTGAATTCGGATTTTCCGTAATGAACGTACCATTTAATAAATCAAACAAGTTATTAACTCTTTTTGTTGTATTTTAATCATACATATTTTGTTAGAATCTGTTTTTCTACGACCAAGTGTTCCAAATTATGCATTAGAAACATAATGTTTCAAGAAACAATTAAATTTTTCTAAAAAAGGTATTATTATGATGAAAAAACGGGAGGAATAAGTTTCTGAGAGTTGCACATCATTTTTAATATATAATTATCTTTAATGTTATAGCTTTTTCCAAATTATACAATAGAAACATAATGTTTCAAGAAACAATTAAATTTTGTTGAAGAAATAAGATAAAATTTATTACGATGACAAAAAAAACGAGAGGAATAAGTGTTTTGAGAGAATTAATATGCACATTATTTTTAATATATAATTGCTTTAATGTTATAGGTTTTTTCGTATAGAAGTCCTCAAGTGATTACCGTCACTATACTTCAAATAAATCTATTCGTCATAGTAAAATCAAGAGAAAATTACACAAATAGTTTTTAAAATAACACTTAACTATCATTTTGTGCAAATGCATTAATTTAAGAATGAAATTTTGTAGTTCATATTGTTGCCATTTGAATCTGTAAGTTTCAAAATATTAGTTAAGAGAAGAGTGGTAGGCATGGGATGGCACAAAAATTAAACCTATGATAATTAATTAGATTTACCCTCTATATAATTTAATTTTTCCTAAAAGGGAAAGAAACATTAGACAATGAATTTTTAAATAAAGTTTGATAAATTTTCTTCTTTATAAAAATATCCTACTTTTAGCAGATAATTGGCTGATAATAGACTATTCTAATAACTTCTAATATCCTACTTTTAGCAGATAATTAATTGGCTTCCACACGAAACCATTAACTTCCACACGAAGCTTCCACTAATTCTAAAACACTACTTGATGGGGAAATGTATTTTGTTGACATTTATTCCCAAAAAAGATACAGTCGATAATTCCAAATTCTAATGGTATCGACGGGCCATTAGCTCAGTACGTGGTAGAGCGCATCCCTTGTAATTGCTTATGTGGTGTCTGGACAGCCTTCTATTTTATTTAGTTGGTCAATTTAATCTGAACAAAAGGAATATTTACTGTTCGATCCATATATCCTGATTTCCTGACATAACCAATGAGCTCTCAGCGCAAGTCTTTCGCGCCTGTTTGTCGCACCCGTAGGCCGTAACCTTTTGCAATTTCAAGTTTTCAACCACTAGATATTATTTTGGTTTTCTTACTGCTGCAAAACAACAAAATGAAAGAAGTCATTTTCTGAGAATAAGGCGAGCACGGTATTTAAGATTGATGGGACTTTATCCTCCATGCTAAGAAAACATGAGAAATTTTGTGAGGACAGAAAAGAAAACGTATTGAAAATTACGTTTTGGAACTTAGAAAACCAACTCCATACATGAGGGATCACGTAGAGCCTATCATTTTTTTTGTGAAAAAATCCTGCTAATTTTAACCACGGAAAAAAAAGTTGGTATTTCTATTATCATACCTGTTTTATAGTTGCCAAGATAATAAAACTTACCCACGAAGGTTCAGTGTTAACATTGTTGGACAAATTCAAAATAAATTTGTTTTAAAACATCCAAATCATTTTTTATTGGATGCCTAACCATTACTAGCTAGCTAGTATTATATCCCAGCTGTTTACCTATAACCTATCTCATGAACTGTACAAATTATGATGCAAAACAAAGTGTTATAATCAGGCAGTGCAATAAATAAATAAATGGTGAACCCTTCGCTCTTTCACCAGAGCAAATTTTGGCGATTCCAAAAAACCCAAACCCTAGCCCAGCCACTACCTCTCACTCCGTCACCCTAGCTCTCCGACTCCGATGCCGCTACTCTCCCCTCTCTTGCCTCTTCCCTCCACATCAAATCAGAGAGGAGAGTGAGGGGAAGGGAAGGAAATGAGAGAGATAGATGTACGTACCTCGAGTTGAGGGTGAGGCGATGGGTGCACCTTGAGCTAACGAGAGAAGGGAGAGTGACCTGCCATGAGAGGAGATGGCGCAAGGAGGTATCAGTCGTGATGCGGCCAGTGAGGTTTGTTCGTTGATGATCTCATTGCGAGTTCTCTCGACAGTTTCTGCTGATGCGGCTGCTGAGACGGATGTGACAGGAGCATTTGAGGGGTTTAACTTGACAGTACCAGGTACTGGCGGAGTTATGTTAGTACTGCGTAACGGTGAGTAGATCTGATCGTCGGAGTGTGGTAGTGGTCGGAAGAGCGGATCCGATCGCGAAGTGAGATGAAGATTTAAGTATTAGAGTGATTATGAGTTTATATCAGTAGAATTAGAAGAGTAGATTTAAGAATTTAGAGGTTGATTAATGATGATTAGAGTAATTTTGAGTGATTTAGAAGATTTCATGAGACTCAAGAAGTAGATTTAGAAATTAGAGTTGCTTGACTCATTGTAAATATGTTTTTTATCAATCAAATTGTTAGTAGGCATTTAAAGCCGCTAACCTTCAAAAAAAATAAAAAATAAATAAATAATCCAAGTACCGCAAGTAATAAGAGATGGGAGCAATTTGGGTCTATGGGTATCAAACAGATTTGAATCAATAGGTAATGCTTTTGTCTTATTTATTTTATGATGTGTGCATACTTAATTCGTACAAATATTAAAACAGCACATACGCATAATAAAACGAATATTCAAAGAGAAATATTGCCCATCAAATCCAAAATCAATCCGATGTCCATTGAACCCGAATTGCTTCCATAAGATAGATAGATAATTTGACTTAATGCAACCTAAAATGAAGATCAATATGCTATAAACGTCACCCTCGTAAACTTTTCAGTTTCCACCACTAAATATTCTTTAGTCCGACTTCCTATTTCGGGCGATAGGAGTAGAATTTCCTAACATAGTAGGATAGCTCCGAATTCGTATCCTCTAAGATATCTCAAACTTTGCGTGACTTTATGGAAAATGCCAACCGTTTAAATGCGTTCTGCACGAATCTCAAAGCACACAAATACTGACTCTCTATATCACCCCCGAATAGACACCGGACACGTCGGTCGTGCAAAAGTTGGGATATCTCAGAGGATACGCACTCGGATAGCTCCTCCACCAGCTGTCAATGAAAGCTGTTTAAAGCTTAATTATCTTAATTTTGTGATATGGCAAATTAAAGGGTTAACCTAAACTTGTGTAGTGTGTAGGGCTAGCGTAAGAGGGTTCAGATTTCAGAATCTAGACAGAACTACAGAAGCGATCGATATACTATGCGTCTCCAGTTGCTGTACATGATAAGACAGACAAACATACGTGTAGATTTTGTGATCATTTGTCGTCAAAAGCAAGCGCCACAATGTCGCCAGAGATCCAAGAGATCCAGCGAGTTCCCGCAAGCTAACAAAATTCAGACTAAATTGAGTGAAAACGGCCATAAACTAGGATGCAAAGTTGCAAACAGATCGGAAGGTGGTAAAAGTTTATATGTATCCGTTTTTATTTTTCAAATACGGATATCGACATGGACCGCTAGCATACAGGTGCAGATTGAGAATTAGGCTGACACAGATTAGATATTTATTTTTCAATACTATTATTTATTACAAAACTATAAAATATTATTAAAAAATATCAATGTTAATAACGACAAATAATATAATTCTTTTTATAATATATATCTAGATGTAAATAATTAAAATTTTAAATTATATTCATATTCATAACTGTATGGATAAACTGTGTCAACCAATAAATATCATAATTGGAGGAAAATAATGATAATTATACTTGGAAAATTGAAAGCAGCGACTTTTGGAGATAATGAAGGCACGTTAATTGAGAAAATTATGTACTTTATCCTAAATGAAAATTAAACATTATATGAGGATAGACAAACAAAAAATGAATTGAAAACTACGTTTAAAAACTTGAGTAGAACTAGGGTGTTCTTAAGTTAAGTCTAAAATCCATTAAATCGGTTTCAAAGGACAAATTTGAAATGTTGAAATCTGCTTACCTTATAAGTGATGTGTCTACATGTGAAACTTTTAAACATTCAAATTAATTTAGTATAAAATCAAGCGGTCAAAATTAGAAGGTTAATAAATTAATTTTAATACATTCATTTTTTGAATGTTTTTTGGCCACTTTACATTATACTAAATTAATTCGAATGTTTAAAATTTTCACATATAGACGCATCACTTGTAAAGTAGACGGATTTCAACAGTTCAAATTCATCATTTAAAACTGATCTGACGAATTTTATACTTAAATTCACCAAAAGACTTAGTGAAGTTAAGAACACCCTAGTTCTACTCTTAAAACTTAATAAACCAAGCAACTTGATACGTGAGTAACGTGACGGACCACATAAAGCCGAGTATTCTTTCTAATAAAAGCTGGTAATTTTAACCAAACTTTTCAGCTTGAGTACAGACAAGAAGTTGACCTATTTATTATCATCCATCAACCAGTGCTTTTCTATGAACTGCAAGTTAACAGTTAATTAGCAAAATAAAATTTGCACACGATACTGCAGTGTTGTTTGATAAGTTCAAAATGAAGTTTTTTAAAACAGCTAAATCATACCTATAAATTATAATATATCTCAGCTGTTACCTATCTCATGATCCGTACGAATTACGATGCAAAAGTGTTAAAATTTATCAACAAATAATCAGGTAGTATAATATAATAAAGTAAAATAATCAGGACCGGAACAGATAAAGACATGATGAAAACAGAGTAAGTTCAATCAATGGATATCGGATCTAATTTTAGGTCTAATGAACTTTAAGACTGTCTGGCTGTTTTAGATCTGTGTGTACGGAAATTGATGCAAATACTATGCATATTTTAAAGAGAATCTAACGATTTCAAAATCCATGAAACCTAAAGTAAATCTAATGAACATCGAATCTACTCCGCAGTTAAACATGATTCATCTAAAGCCTAAAGGCAACATACAATTGTTACCCGCTGCTCGTCTCACGAATCAACCAGAAGTCCAGAACCAAAGAATGAAAGAATATAAAAATCGTTGAGTTCGTGCAAAACAATCGTCTGCAATATTTTCACGCTCAAATTGCGATCTCCGTGATGCACTGGAAAAATGCGAAGTTAAAAGGATTAAAATATTCACTTGTGATAGGGATCAAGGAAAACTTTTATGTTTTGGTAAATGGTTCAAGGAAGGAAGTTACTGCGAAGCTGAGGCGTGTGAAATTGCGAAGCACGTGGGTCATTCAATAGAGAGTTTGAGACCATGTCCTTTCCTTTATTTCGAGTCATTTCTTAATTATAATTGATGTACTATTGAGTATTGTCTATTGTACTGTCTTGTTAATTACAATTAAATGGCTCGGTCCCATGACCCATGAGGATGATCTTCTAACTGCCTCCCGTGACCATCGTCACTGGTGACTCAAAAACATGACGTGGATAATATAATGTGATTTGGTCACATTATGTTATAGTATGTGATTAATGATTATTTTTACATAACGTGATATGATTAAAATAGTAAAAGATATTTACGTAAAATTTATTCTTATGTTACGTCATGACCACACGTAACGTGACTGATTATATTTAATATGATTTTCAATTTTAAGTTATTTCAAACAAAAATATTAGATAATAAGAAACTATTACAAAATAAATTATAATTAAAAAATAATGTTGAAAAAATTAGTCACATGATGTGGCGTAGTAAAAATGATGGAAGACGATTACATCACATAAATAGTCATGTCACGCAACACACAAATCACATTACATGAACAATACATGTAACATAACAAAATTGATAATTATGTGACTAATTTTCTTCTCTACTATCTCATGTATTGCTAACTTAGTAGCTACGAAAGATGTTCCCATAATATTATTTACGAAAAATGAGAGGCATTTTCTTGTAATTGAATATTTTTCTCATTAACATCCTGACATACAGGGGTGAAAACGGAGCCAGATTATCCGGCGGATATCCGCTCCGTATCCGGATATAATCCGAATCCGGATAATCCAAATTCGGATAATTCCCGGATATGGATTCGGATAGTTTGGCCAGACTCATATAAAAAAGGAATAAATATTTGCTATAGGTGGGATTTGAACCCATATCCTCCCATCTCAATGACTTTAAACTAAGCTTCAAACCGCTACACCACAACATCTTTTGTTACCATACACTTATTTGATATATATATATTATATGAATAGATTATCTCACATCTCTTCTAAGTTCATTAATATTTATATTTAATATTTTAATTAATATTTGTATCTTAGAAGTTCATATATCTTAATTATCCGACCATTATTCATTTTATATCCGTATTCGAATCTGTATCCGTAGACTATCCGTTCCGTATCCGTATCTATTTAAGACAGATTTGGTTTTGAATTTTGATATCCGTTTACTATCCGTATCCGTATCCGTATCCGCTCATTATCCGACGGATGCGGATATAGTATCAGCATTATCCTCTCCGTTTTCACCCCTACTGACATATCTACAAAATTTATTTGGGTTTGAATTTCCATGTAAATATTTAAACTCCATTAACAAATTTATCTTTTTGGACAAACTTTTTTTAATTATGTCGTATTTTCAAAATTATTAGACTGTTGTTTATTTTCACACTGCCTAGTTTTTCTTTCAAAATATTTTTCGATCTTTTAGCCTAAGCAACATCAATTAGAGAATAAGAAAATTATATTTTGTTTTTAGAGGAAATATCTTGACAACAATAGTTATTTACCAAGCGTAATAATAGATAATATATTTATTGAATTTTAGAGAGTAATTATAAATACAATCTCTAATATTGAGATTGACTGTTAATTAAATTTCATACAATTTGAAAATTATTAGATTACCGTCCAAACAAATGATTCATTGTCCTTTACCGGTGTACAAGCTCATAATGTTAAACGACATCGACATTCCCGAAATTTTTATTTTTACCATATTAAAAGAAATAAAAGTAAATCAAATAAATACACATAGTATGAATATGTATGTCTTGAATAAATACATACACAAAGTCCAATGCATGAATATGTATGTCTTGAATAAATACATAGTATCTACAGATTCATTTTTAATTTTAAACATATATATTATTAATTTATATAAAAAAAGATGATTCGCAGTTTTAAACTACGGACACCGGGACACACAAATTTGATATGCAATTTAAGACGACATGATAGAAATAAATGTTTCAAAAATTCATAGTTATTTGATTTATTTTTTAAGGCAAAAAATTGGTTGAGATTCATACTCGAATTTTTTTTAGTTGGCACCTCATAAGATTGGAATTAAATGATTATCATCCAATCGGTTATATTTCAAAATCTACTATTCATGTGGATCCAGTTAGCACACTAAATTAAATTGATGTGCAAACTGAGAATGCGCATTAATTGGTGGACCAACTGAGTATGTGCACCGAAGATTTTTTTTTCTGCTTTGCAATATATTCATATTAGAAAAGGGTTCAAATGCCTTCATGTTTTTGTGTCTCCGTCATGTCTTCATCTCTTTTCATTATTTTTAAAATTTAAATAGTCGATTCGAACCGTTCAACCTATTCTTCATACTAAAATATGTTTGAAGACCAAATTTTATATTTTTAAAAAATTTTTTACTAATTTTTTAGATAGGTAAAAAAATTTCTAAAAATATAAAATTTGGTCTTCAAATATATTTTAGTATGAAGAATAGATTGAATAGTTCGAATCAACTATTTAAATTTTAAAAATAATGTAAAAAAATATAGACATGACGGAAACACAAAAACTGAGGAATATTGGAAGTTTGCATGGTAGGGAATTTTTTTCTTTGTTCGATTACCGAGGTGCATGTGTACCATTATCAATTCTTTAATGTGCACCATTGGTGTCTGAAAGTGCATGTGTTCACATCAAATTATCAATGGTGAACACATAATCCTTGCAAAAAAATCACTGATGCATTTGAAAAGTTTTCATCGTTGAATGTGCGTTAATATTACTTTATTTCATGACATGTTATTACTTCAATATTGAAAAAAAAAAAAAATCGTGCTAAGTCGATGCAACGAATTGATGCGCATTTTCAGTCTGTGCACCAATTTAATTTGCTGTACCGATTAAATCCGCATGGGTAATAGGTTTTAAAATATAAATTGAAGAGTGATAATCATTTAATTTTTATTTTTTTGAGGTGCTAACTAAATTTTTATTTTTTCGGAATTCATACTGTCATACTATACTTTTAGTATATGAATATTTCAACGAAGCAAAATATAAATGGCTAGCCGTTCAGCACATGCTCTCACAAAATTCATCTACCGTACTAGATAGATTATATAATTACACATTAACATGCAAAACACTAATAGAAGTTATAAAAGATACGGTAATATTTCTTGTTTACTTGTGTACCAGTACGACCACGGAGCCAAAAAGTTCAATACAACAATTTTTTTTTTTTTTTAAATTATAAGAACTGAAATATCATTTTGGTCTGATTTTTTTTCGGGACTGTAATAGCAATTTGGTCCTAGATCTTTTAATAATTTTTCAACGTATTTTTTCTCGAAATCTGTAAAAGTGACTCGGACCGAATTGTCATTTCGGTCCAATAAAAAAAAAAGATCCGAAATAAAATATCAGTTCTTATAATTTTTATAAAAACAAAGTAATCAAGTTGGTTTGATAATTTTTTTTTTAATGGTTTCTAAAAAAAAAATCGCTTACATGAGCTAAAACTTAGCTGGCTAGCACATATATCATATTCTCTCTCGTCTGCTGAATTTGGAGTTGAATTCTCCAATTTCGCTTTCTCATTGGGATTTTATTGTACGATACTAAATCTCATTGTTGTCGGGACGTGGAATGGATTGAGAAAAAAAAATAATATCTTTAGGTTGATCCGATTAGATCACAGCCCATAGAAAGACATTGTAAGTTTGTAACAGAGTCGATATAACACTTGCCCCATAGCATGTGGGCCTGGGGTGCTCCCATATAAATCGAGAAGGGGAGCTGCACCATACCAATAGCCTATAAATTAAAAAAATATTCTCTATCATAAACAAATAACAAACATGTTATTAAAGAGTTAGGCTAATATGATACTAGTGTTATATCAAACTAAATAACACTACATCTTAAACTCTTAGATCTGTTTTAAGATTGGTAATATCTGCTTTTACTGTTCAAGCACTTCATTTTGTACGAATCTTAAAGCAGATTTAAGAATTTAAAATGTAGTGTTATTTAGTTTGATATAACACTAGTGTCATATTAGCCTAACTCGTTATTAAATTAAATATGTTATTAATTTGGAATATATGCAGCACTGTAGAAAGAACAGTGTCCATATGTTCCTGGACCGTTCAGTCTTTTATGGGTCTACTTGGTCCGATGGGCCGGCCCGTAAAAAATTGGGTTGCCAGAGATTTTGATTGGGTAACCTTCAGCCTGCGGAGAATTTAGATGTCTAGCCATGTGATTTTTTGGTATTTTCTCCTGTTCTCCATCATCTCTTCTAGGTTTTTTTAATTACTGGATGCTTAATATGGACTGTAGGTGTAAACAAAGTTAAGGTGGCAGAGAGGCAATGGATATTTACAAATTTTTTTCTGGGCGTAAAATAAAATTTATTTTTCAGCTTAATAATCTCCTTTTCTCGCAAAATTTGCCTTGTCAGTTCCAATCTCTATTCTCATTAGTTTCTCTCCGAACAAGTACTGTAGGTGACCAAACGGATGTTTTCGTTTATTTTTACAGTAGAAATACAAATTTCGGTTTTGCAGCAGAAGACCGGTGTTACATCATAAGAAATTTTTGAGTTTCGATTCGACAACTGTGAAATAACATTACTCGTACTAACTAGCTTTGTGAGAATTTAACAAAGTGCAGGACTTCGTTGTAAAATGGCACAATAAAGTAGTACAAACACGATAAACAATGACTAATAAATTACCAAGAGTCAGAACGGTGACTCACCATTCAAAAAAGATTTAAGAAGTTGCAACATCACAATATTAAACTAATATTGCCGACACTTGGGTAATTTAGTTAGAATTAATATATCACTACTTGGGTGCTAGTTTAGGATGTAATCAAGCAAACATTAGAGCTCATTACTCGAATAAAATAAAGTTATTGGGTAAGCATTAAACTGATATTCCTTATGAAAATACATGTACTATACACTTAACTATTAGAAGCATGATTTCAGGCCCAATTGCATTAGAGGCTTCATAATACTAATTAACTTAAATGTTAACGCTATCAGCACATAACGCGTTAAGTGCGTATGGATGCATGAATAAACAATGATCAACAATCTTTTAATCAACACTTTTTCCTTTATTCTCTCTCTCAAAAAAAAGAAAAAAAACCTTTTTCTTTAAATAATGTAAACCAACAAAAAAATAATTTTCCTAAAGCTTATTGCAGACCGCATTCTAACTAAGATTTTCACCCAGCCTGCCATCACAATTTAAAACTCGGGCAAACTGTTCCCCTATTAAGACCAACCAGATCGAAAGAAATGAAAAAATGAACTACCGAATTAAAGAAGAGAGAAATGGAGAAGTATCATGCCCAAATAGCAAGGGCTGCCATAGACAGAGCTCCTAGAAAGAGTGCCACATAAGAGGCAACTTGCAAACCCTTGTTGTAATTAACTTTTCGACTGAGGAAATCGGCAGCAATGAGATCGACCAGCGCCATGTAAATGAGAATTCCAGCAGAAATTGAGTCGAGGATTCCTTCAAGTATTAGAGCTGTTGGGCTATCTGCATTGTAAAATGATGCGATGGCAATGCCAATACCAATACCAGATGGTGTTGTTATTGAGAAAAATGTTGCCATTATGGAGGCAGAGAAATTGTTGAATTGTGCCTGATTAGCAAGAAAATATTGCAACTTTAGGATTTGTATTAAGAATAAATAATGCAGTGTAATATTTAAGTAATCAACCTTCCTAATGATAGGTTCATTTGTTGTGGATGTAATTTTATTTTATTTTTGGTTCTTTTTATTTATCTTACTATTAACTGACAGCCACTGTCAGCCTTTCTAGTGATAGTTTATTATTTTTCCTTCAGTCTCTTAGTTTCTTTGCTGTTTAACTTTATTTTATCACAAATCAATTATGTATGTGGACATTAATAAGGATAATTACGCCAACAATATTGAAATTTTCAACTAGAGAATCTTCCACTGACATACAACTGGTTTTAATTCCAAACCAAGACACTTTTAACAATGGCATAATTATAATTCAAAAACAAGTATTTGTGACAAATGCTAGATTTCCATATTTTAATAAGTGCAACTCATTGGCTTTCATGGTACCTATGCAAAAATTCTAGCTAGTTCCAAAGAGAACTTATGTGGTACCTGGGATACTAAATGAGAAAAGGAAAAAAACATTGTACAGAAGAGTTATTATGTTACCTGGGATATGCAACCTCCTAAAGCAAATCCTTCAAAAAATTGGTGAAAAGAGAGAGCAGCGATTAAAGGTGTAATTTGGCATGGGCTCTGTGATACACCTAATGATAATCCGATAATAACTGAGTGCGACAGGATTCCTAGCTCCAAAATCTACCAGTTGAGTGATATCAGAAGTAAAAGGCTTTACATAGCGATAAAAAATAAATATAATGCCACAATACTAGATACAAATAATAATTTGAGTGCAACAGGATTCCTAGCTCCAAAATCTACCAGTTGAGTGACATCAGAAGTAAAAGGCATTATATAGCGATAAAAACAAATATAATGCCACAATACTAGATACAAATAAACAAAGTTGCAAAATAAATGCTATCATATGAAATAGGTATCAATAGGAGAAAATGATGTTTAAAAATAGGAGAAATATGCAAAAATGTTGATATCCACATCTTTAAGACAAGGTCAGATTAACTTGTGATTATTGCTACGCGACATTGATTCAATAATAATTGTAACACCTGATAATAATAAAAAAGATACATCTAGAATAGGTTAAAATATATATATAAGACATAAAAACATGCCATATTAAGATCAAATCATTTATCACCTGTGCTACAACCACGTGGCGCCCATGAGAAGATAAGTCAACTTCATGCTTGTGGCCGGCAAGATTTTGATCATGACCATGCATTTGTTCATCTCCATGGTCACGTTTGTGTGCAGCTGCATGTACATGCATTCCAATGATATGCATATTTTTTGGATTGTTTTCTTGAATGCCACCTCTATCCTCATCAATGGTTATGATTTCATCTGCCACTGCCTTGTGAGCACTGGAAGTACTACTACTAGCCTTGCTAGATGTGCTGGCTTCAGTTGCACGTAATTGCTTCTTCTCATAAAATTGGGTTGCCAAGAAGTCAAGCACGAGAGTACCTAAACCATTATATATAGATCCAAGCTTAGGCAATAAATTTTGCCTTGGTGCAGCAATAACCCAATTAATGTTTTTAACTGGGGGAAAATAGCCAGTAGAAATACTTACTTTGCCTTAATGCAGCATTTGTCATAAAACTTTTCTCTAATAGACTTTATCAGATAAAGCATCAGATTTTAGGGTAACCAAATTCAAAGGTTGAAATTTGCATATAAAAAGAACTAAAAAATAATGTTTTAAAATACTGCCATATGTAGCGGAATGTGACCGCATATAAGTATGCCCGTAATAATGTGATGCGGAAATAATATGCCGTCCCGATTTGGGGATAGCTATGTGGCCATGTATGCAGTCCACTTGTATGGCCACTGATCGAGTATGCAGTATGGGGGAATGCAATTCACATAGGCATCATGTAGCTACATATGTGAACAGAACAGCTATACTGTTGTTAACACCAAAACCAACATATTATTTTCTAATCCTACTTTATTTTTGAAAGTGTATTTTTTTAACTATAATTTTGATTTCTTAGTTATCATAAACTTCTTTTGTGATTAATTATAGAAACTAAAAAAAAAGGCGTACCCAGTGCAGAAAGCTCCCACACATTGTGGGGTATGGGGAAAGGAATTTCTAGGCAGCCTTCCCCTTGCATTTTTGCAAGGATCGAGGCTGATTCAAACCCAGGACCTCCAGGACACAAGTGGAGACACTCTACCACTGCGCCAGGCAGTACAGAAATTAACAAAAATAAATTGCTACATGATATTTTTTTAAAATGCAATGATAAAAAGAACCGGCTAAGTTAATCACATAATTAAAATCCACATGCAACCCCATACACATGCAGTGTTTGATAGGCTTCTGCCTGAAACTGCATACTGCATTTTCATGGAGAATGAACAGATCCTATTGGAGGGACACGAAGGTTTGTTTTATTCCTTATTTTTCATTTTTGTAAACTCGAAAGGATTTCATTATTTAATTGGCCAACAGAGTGAGATTATGTTGAGAATTGTATCAAATAAAGGGATATATTGATAATTAGAAATATGGAAGAAATCTAGAGTTTATTATGTAAAAGGTGTAAGGCTTTATATAGACCAAGTCATTAATCAATAGACTTACTTTTTTGCTCAATTAAAACCTTTTTTTGTACCAGAGCCACCACAGATCTAGGGTTAGCCACCTCAAAAAAAAAAAAAAACACTACTATAGCGCCGCCTCCCTCTTCCTAGGCCGAGTCTTCCCTTTCTCTTTCTAGGCCAGCTACCGTCTCAAGTTTTGATCTTCTATTGAAAGGAGTCCGTGGGGGGGGGGGGGGGCGATACCCCACGGATCCCAAGGAAGGGTAGAGATGAAGGGATAGAGACCTAGACCTTGATGTGAGGAGAATCAAGATCGGGCCAAGAAGAGGAAGAAGGGCAAGGTTGTGATCTAGACACGGGTGATTGAGTGGGATCGGTGTGAGGGAACTGAATACGAGTCTGATCAATGGAGGCTAGCAAGAATCCGATGGAGGAGATCGTAAAGAAGCTAGGTCCTGCAGACCTTGCGACCTTGATGCAGTTTATGAGGATATCGATGGGTGAAAGCGCCATGAGGCCACCGTCTGTGAAGGTGGAGCTTCCACCTATTAATCTGAAACTCAATGGGCCGACTACATACTTGAGCTGGTTACGTCGGGTAAGGTATACTCTGGCAGGAAGGAATCTAGAGGCTTTTCTGACGGGTGACAGGGTAGAGTTGGTTGAGGGTGCTACAGGGAGAGATGAGTGGAAGCCTACACACATGTTGGTGTACATCTGGCTTCTGAACTCGATGGTCCCATCTATTTCTGCTACCGTGGATGGTATTGAGAAGGTAAAGGGTGTCTGGGAGAAGTTGAGGAGGACCTATGATGGGGTGGAGAATAATCTGAGGGTGTTCCAGATCAAGAAGGAAATCTATGTTGCAGTCCAGGAAGATAGGACAGTGCAGGAGTATTCTTCCATAGAGCTGGAGCGCTTGTGGTTAGAGCATGATCATTTCTCACCTCGAGCAGGCTGTAAAGATCCTAAGTACAAAAAGAGAGAGGCATTGGTTCAGGAGCGGACTATGTTATTTCTCCAGGGGTTGGCCCCAGTGTTTGAGCAGAGGACTGCAATGTTGTTAGCTCATACGAAGATTCCCTCACTTGAGGAGGTAGTATCAACCATGATACAGGAAGAGAGCTGCATTAAGCTACAGGTGGGGACAAGTGGACCTCCGGAAGTGAAGTCCGCTTTGGTTGTCTCCAACTTGGGAAACACAGGGGCCAGGGTTGAAACTCGTGAGTGCTACAACTGTGGTGAAGTAGGCCACCTAAAGAAGGCATGCACTAAGCCACCGAAGGAGAGGAACTCAGGTGGTCATGGCCAGACTAGAGGTCGTGGTGGTGGGCATGGAGGTCGCGGAGGTGGTGGAAGAGGAGGCTACTTGGCAAATCTGATGGTAGCAGATAACGAGGAGAGGCAGATGTGGTCTTTACTAATGAAGATCACGAGTTGCTGGAAATGTTGAAGAGGAAGCAGAGAGTGGCAATCGGTGGAGACATGAAGGATGTGAGTGAAGATGCATCCACATCCACATCATCCAGGGGTAACATTGCTTCCTATGCTCACTCAGCCAAAGGTACTCATGATACACATGCTCTTGCCTCTATATCCATCTCAAGATCACCAGAATGGATAGTAGATTTTGGTGCATTTCGACATATGACAGGTACTGCTAGTGAGTTCTCATCTTATACTCATCTAGCGGTGCCCAAGAGCATTTAGACCGTTGATGGTACAGCACAGCCTATGGTTGGTAAGGGTACTGTGCAGATGTACCGATTCTATGACTTTGTCTAATGTTTTGCATGCTCTTTCTTTTCCAGTAAATCTT
>JARJHM010001461.1:0-26514 GCA_033356055.1 Carex pumila | reverse complement strand
CGAAACATTGGATACAAATTATAAATTTATCAATTTATCAAAAGAGGTAATTTAACTTAATTACTCAGTTGATCTCTCTTATTAAAGTTGGTAGCCAATAGTACAAAAGAAAAAAAAATACAAAGGAAATTGACTTTATGGTTTTAACTTCATATATGTTCAAAATATGGCAAAAAGTTAGATATTGACCCTTAAGTTTTTTCCTTCAAATTTTAATATTAGTTGTCTGATGCTGAGCTTATCTATTTATAGTTATGACAAGTATAGTGATGCATGTTGTATTAAAATAAAATCACACAACATTTCTAATTTCTCACAAGTGACTTTTTTTTTCTAATGACCATACAATTCGGAATTTCCAAGCTTAAAGAAATTACTACCAACCATTTATTAAGTATCATTTTACTACATATTCAAATCAGTTGTTCTTTTGACTAGGTTTCGTTTTAATTTCTGAAGAGCACAACGCACAATGCATGATACAAATATATATTTTAATTGATATAGCCCAACGCACAAATGTTCAAATTATTGATATAGGTTCTTAATTTTAAAAAAGTCCGTGTAATTTAATTTCGGTTTGAACTTTAAAGCTCATTTAAATTGCAAAATAATAATAATAAGCCCATGTAGCATAACGGACCGCTATTACCGCTATAGTGGTTGTAACTCAATTAGTGCAGTTTTACTCCATAGCTTAGCTTTTTAGTTACAAAACTGCTATAGCTAGCTATTTAGAAGACTACTTAATGCTAAGAAATTATAGTATTTTTAAAAATTAATTTAACAGGTTTAATTAATAAATAGAAGAAGAGACTGTCTTCTAACTCCAACATTCAGATTTGTCACAACTAATTGTTTTATAATTTAAATAAATAAATTGTATGAAATTTAATTGTTAGATTATCTATATGTATCTTGAGTGGCATGTCTCTAAATGCTTTTAAGTCTCTATATGTTGAGTGACATCTCTCTAATTAATTTTAATAAGTATGTTATGCGTGTTACATATATCATGTCTATAATATTTTCTAAATTAAAATTTTATTTTAAAATAAATAACAATCTAAGTAATTCCTCATCAACACTTAAATCACTATTAATTAAAGCACTCGGTAAACAATCAAAATATTTGTAAACCGGAGATAGAAACCGCCCCCTCCAAAACCAAAAAAAATAAGGGGTAACAAAGCACATGCTTCAAGTACATAACAAAACAGCATTTAAGAAGTCACCTGATATTTCATTTCATTTCATTTAAAGCTTGTAAGTCCAGAGACATGGCCTAGACACCGACCAAACACATGCAGAAGCTACAACTTAAGCCAACACTTGGCACGTTTTGCCTACACACCAGACAACACAGCTAAATAATATTAACAAACAAACAAATACAATTGTAGCAAGGCAAAGGCAAAGGCACATATTTCAATTGATCTTGACTGACTGTCAATATCACTTTTCACTTTTCACACACAACCGATCAAAATCTCGCTCAATTTACGAATCTTTTATTTAAAATAGTGGGTTATCTCATGTAGATGTAGTGCTTTGCGACCTATATATATATATTGTTGTGTCGTGTGGACCAAAAACAAACTTTTTTTATTTACCTATCACTATTCACTACCAGAGAGTAACAACACTATTTTAAGTGCCCCCCAAATCGATCTATTAAATTAATTAACTCTACTTGATGTTACTTGACCTCCAATTAACTCTACATTTTTGTTTCTTTTTTTTCTCTACTTTTTCTCCCTTTTTAATTAGTAGTCTAGGGACCAGGGTGCATTCATTTTTTTATGAATCATTTATTTTATATAATTCATAATATTATTAAATAAAAATTTTGATTGTAGAAGATGAGATCTCCATCACTTAGATAGAATGTTTATTAAAATAGAGTCATATTAAATTTGATTGATCTTCTACTAAAATGTCAATAAAATTCAACCATTAAATTTGAATCGTTTCATTGTTAGAGTTTTCAATTACAATCAAGCTAGTAAGAATTTAAGTCAAACGGTTAAGAAGTAATTTATTGGATCAGCTTCAAATATTAATAACAATTCAATCCGTCGAAACCAATATATTTAACAAGTTATGTGTTTGTATGCTAAATTTGTTAATTTTCAATTTTATTTAGTGTAAAATCAAGAGGTCAAAAAATAATGATGACTGAATGTAAATCAAATTATACACATTCTTTTATTTTGTACCACTTTATTTTTTATTAAGTTAATTCAAAAGCTTATAAAATTTCAAATGTAATGTGTTATTCATGAAGTAAATCAGTTTCAAAAAAATTAAATCTGTGAGAACCAATGGCAAAGGCAATAAATACTCTTTATGTGGGATATCACAATTTAAAAACTCAGACAAGAATTTTTTTTAGATATTACATAGTTGAATGACTTGATCTTCAATATTTTCTTCAAAAAAAATACACACACACAAAATTTAGATTCATTGTTTGATTTAGTACTGAGTATATTTTATTTTTTAAATTGTATAAAACAAAACATTATTTGAAGATTCTGAATAGATGGAATCAGTTTTATTAATTCCAAGTACTGTTACCTAAATTTGGATTTTAGAGTGATATCATGCCGATGATGATGATACAATGAGTACTAATTAGCAAGACTCTAAATAGCGTTTATCGCGTCATAGCGGGAAGCATACAAAAAAAGCTATAGCGAAAGCTATGCTACATAGCGTTTTTTTTGTATTTTATAAAAATTATATCATATATTTGTACTAAATATCAACATTATCTAAGTCTCATAGAACAATAAATAATATCAAATTGATTAAAAAATTATAATATTCATATTGAACCAATACAAAGTTCAAATTGCAACTCAAAATATCCATAGTAATACTAATATCATAAACTATCGATCTTTTTCTAATCAAAATATATTCAACATCATAACATAATCTATCTTTTTTCTATTTAAATTTCAAAATAACTTAGACATCATGGCATAATTAACTATCTTAATCTATTCAAAATATTCAAACTACTATTAGTTAGTATCATTTTGTTACTTCAAGAAATATCTTAATATATTCAATCTAAGCCTTTATTTAAAGTCCATATAAATTGAAAAAAAAAAAAAAAAAAAACTCATGTTGCATAGCTCGCTGTAGCTTTCTTATTTTGATTTGGATTGATGGATCTCTCATTAAATATCTAATAGTCTAATATAAAGCTTAGTATGTCAATTGCAAAAACAAATCACGGTTAAAATCCAATCTGAGCCTTTATTTAAAGCCCATATAAATTGAAAAAAAAAAAAAAAAAAAAAAACAGCTCATGTTGCATAGCGGGCGCTATAGAGGACCGCTATTACCGCTATAGTATCCGTAGCTCAAATAGCGCGTTATTATGCTATAGCTTAGCGTTTATGGTCCAAAAACGCTATAACACCGCTATAGCGACGCTATAGTACTATTTAGAACACTGCTAATTAGTATGATAATTGATAGATAGTACTAACAAGTAACAAGAATCAAAATGATATGGTTAGTGTAGGCTAAATCAAGTTACAACCTCTGACACATCTATTATTTATTATTAGAAAAAGCTAGGTCACCCTTATGATCCATGCATGATCCATCCATGATCTTAGATATGTTTCTTTTCTCTGTGTTTCCATGCCAATCAGTCCATTAAACCCAGTACTGAATTGGAAATTAATTAATTAATATTCTTATATATGTTTCTCTTATTTGAATAATGTGCAATCAATTGGCTACATAACAAACTACCACAAAAGATCCGGCATGGAAGGCTTACGGTCCAAGCTTCAAGTTTCTAGTATAACTATCATTTTTCATTGGGGTTAGTTAATTAACCAACAAGCGTTTAACACTATAACCACAAAGAAATTAGCAACCTAGAGACTTAATTAATTAATTTATGTTCAGTAACATCGTGTCAAAGTTTAGACTAGGAGCATGTTAGTCAAAAAAGTGCTCTTTAATTGAAACAGATAAATTTGTCTTTTCTAATCACATGCATGTTAAAGTATGCTTGATTTGGATTTGGATGTTTACATGTTTTAATAAACAACAAACTCCTATATATATATCATTGACTTTCTTTCTTTCTTTTCTTGCTAATAAATTAGAGACTCATTTTCTAATCTACCTAGCTACTTGATGCACATCACTATTCACTAGGCTTGTCATTATATAAATTTATATGATTTTCCAAAATCCACAAAATTAATCAACAGTACTATATATATAAGTTTAGCTAGGTAGCTAGCTAGGTAGCCTCTTGTTTTCTTAATTAATAGCTGTGTGTGTGCATTCCACCATTAATTTGTGTTTGAAATTAGACAAATTGAATATAAATCGTACCGTACTGCATAACAATATGCATGAACCACATATGCCAACTAAAATACTAATTAAAATTTAATATATTTTGTTTAATAATTGTGCAAAAAAGTCTCAACACTTTGACCAAATAACAAGAAGACTAAGCATTTATTTTTTTAATTAAGCTAGAGCTAGGAAGAAGAGGAGAAAGATAGTCAAAAGATATGGGTTGAAAAAGAATGGCCGGTGAACTGTTGCAACTTCCGAGACCCACAGGCCACAGCCATGAGCCACAGTCTGGGGTTGGTGCATTTAATTTAATTTCATTTCTAAGCTAGCTGCATTTAATGATTTAATGATTTAATGAGAGAGAGAGTGTTAAACATTGGACCAATTAAGTAGGTAGCAATGGAGACCGACCCTGTTAATAACATTTAGTATGAAGGGGGAGGGGGGCCCACGTGGCCCAGATAGAAACGGCCCATAGAGAGCCCACAGGTATGTTGTCCGGGGCCCACCGAATTATAAAGGTTATTTGTCTCCACTCTCAAACAACCTTTAACGGCCTTGAGTTAAGTTGCATCGTCTCCAGCTTTCATTAAATGGAGATGTCCTTTCTTCATAAATGATAAGTCAAAATATATATGACTGGAGAAGAAGAGTGGATAATTGGATATGCAACAAATAAAAAGGGCATATTAGGGGATCAATCAGCCAATTAAGTCACAACTCACAATGATGTGTTTTGTGTTTGCTTTTTTATTTGTAAAGTTATTTTAAGACGTGTTGGGCATAGAATGTATTTGCTTTCCATCATGTCAAGTCACACTTGACACTTCCTTTTGTTATTGTTAAGTCTTAAGTGTTAACCCCTCCCTGCTAATTATGGACACCAACCAGTGCAGTCCTCTATGTGGCTTTTCAGCTTCTCAATGGCTCACATTTTTTTTTTCTCTTCTTAAAAGGTTGCATCAATAGGGTTAGAAAAAAAAAAATTCACTAGATCCAATTCTGTTATTTTATGGTCAAAAATCCATTCAAATAGTCAGGGGCAGAACCAAATTTTCAAACTATGAAAATTAAACATGAATGTGGTCAATTATAAAATTTTCATGCTGAGAATGCAAATTAATTTTACTCAATTCATGATATTTAACTCTAAATTATATAGAAAAACATACATGAATAGTTACAAAAATTAAAAAGAAATTGATAGTCAATTAAAACCCTCATTCATTTTACATGCATCACCCTCTGAAAAATAGAATTACATTTACTAGACAATATTAGAGTTGTAATTAAAAGACATTTTACTTTGCATAGATAAAGACAATTATCAATATAATTATATTATAATTTTTTTATTACTAATGGTGGCAGGACAGAAAGATAAATTAATAATTATTAGTCCACTTAACTAACTTAATTTGCCATATCCGTGCTTAATTTCCAAAATAATACATTATAAATATTTTAATAGCGAAAATCCATAATCACCTTGCTTTTCTCAATTTTTTTTGTACTAAATTTCCCAACGAAATCCAATTATATATCAACACAAAAACTTTCTATATCCACGAATAAAATCATTATTTTATTATTTGGGTAACAGGGACAGTGCCATAGAAAAAACTTCATTACTTTTGAACAAGCTTTTTTTTTTTCTTTTCTTTTTTCTTTTTATGGTAAGGTAGGATCAAACACTAAAGTTTGTTAAGCCACAAAGGCGGGGTGAGTAGGTGATAGGTTGCGATTTGTGTTTGGCAAATTACAAGTTCACTAATTATTGCTTGGACTAGTGGTTACATATATGTAATATTATATTATATGTTAAAACACGCTATCCAAATAATTACCAGAAACTAATTAATTAAAAATTCTGAATGAAAAGGGTTGCCCGACAAGTCTTCAAACTCTATATCTCTGTTATTACAGCAAAGGATTTTGCCATACGGAGTTAGCACTCCAAACCGTTAAATGTGTTTTTTTTTTTTTGTTTTTTTCTTTAGTTATTTGGAATTTCAATTATAATTCAGTGAGACAATGACCCATTTTTAAAATAAATAATAATAATTCAATGACAGTCAAGAGCTCAATGAAGCTAAACTAAATTTAGCCAAACTTAGGGTGCGGTTTGCAAAATTGTAAGCCACACTCAATTGAACACTTAACTTTTTTTAGCATGAAATGAAAGTCATTTTTTTTTTTAAATTATACCAGTGGCAATTGCTTCATCCCACTCCAATACAATTTTGTATGTGATTAAATGCAGAATAGGATGAGAGGAGATTGGTCCTATAGATGTTATAACTATAAACACTTTTCTCATTTCACATAGACATTTCCTTCTGTAGGTATAAATATTTTGTCCGAAAATAGCATATGAACCGGTTGTATCCGAAAGAGAATTTGTGTGCACAATCTTGGTGTAGGATAGGAGTGCTATTATCAATTTTCTTTTTCCAAAAAAGAAAAAAGTGTTTATATATTTATTGTTACGAGTAAACCAACGCCAAGCCTAACGGTTGGAGCTTTTAAAAATATATATATATTGAGGTCTCTGGATTTTTTTTTAATGGAGGATATTAATAAAAAATTTGGGAGCGTTTATAGTGGGTTATTATTCAAATTTTTATGGGTCATATGCGAATATCTTACCTTGAAGGCCTTCGGCTAGGCCTGTATTAGTATCCCCCTCATTTAATTCTGTTTCAAGGCCGAATAAATCAAAGACCTTCAGCTAGGCCCGCATCTATTATTTTAGTGTTTTCCAGGCCATCACATTGGTTAGGCCCAGTAAGGCCGAATTGAATAGGCCCATTAGCCTCAGTTTTGAGCTATCTCAAGAGTAGGAGTTATTAAAATATCTTGGCCCAGTTGTATGGACTGGTTGGGTGTTTGTATTTCCATGCAGGGCTCGTGACAAAACTTACTGACGATCAAAAGTACGGGATGATAGAAGCCATAGCACATCTAATCCACCGTGACTGTGATGCAATTGTAAAAGATTTTGTCAAGCTTGGTTTCATTCCAGATGGGGTTAACCTCAATCCTATTTTACCTGTGTTAGCCAAGGTCTTTGATCAGGGTTTAGAAGGAGGTGGCGCCAAAAATATTAATTTCCACGAATTAGCATCTGATCTTGCACAGATAACCTTTGATTATCCTTTTAGAATCCCTCCGTATTTTGCCCTGATTATTCGAGCTATTGGCGTTTTAGAAGGTATTGCATTGGTCGGCAATTCTGATTTTGCTATTGTTGATGAAGCTTATCCCTACATTGCACAGGTAAAGTACCTTTCTTAAACCTACTAGTTCTTGTTTAGATTGCAAATATTCCTAATTTCAGTTGTTATATCACCAAAAGGAAAATGTTCCGGATCTCAAGGACTTCTATTTTCCCTTTATGTTTCCAGGATTTCTAACTAAAACATTTAACATTTAGTTAACAGTACTGTATAGTGCACTGATGTAATCTTCTGTGCTGTGGTTCTTTAAATTTTGGTATTTGCACACTTTTTTCATTTGTTTCTCTTTTTGTTTTCAACAGAGACTATTGACTGATGAATCACCTCGGTTAAGGAGTGCATTAAGATACACAATTTATGGAAAGTCAGGTGTGTTTGATGCTGAGAGATTTATTGATGTGATGCAAGCCTTTGAGAATTTTATTACAGCAGCAAAAAGTGGAGGTGGTGAAAATTTGAAAGGAAGCATGACTGAACTCGGTGTTTTACAAAGTCAACCAGGCTCCTCTTTAGTGCCAGTGCTGCCATCTATGATCTCTGGACCAGAGCAACCAATCAAAACTCGAGCAGCACTTGCATTTTTGTTGTCTGATAAAGGAAATTTCTTCAGAGAGTTTATTCTTGATGAGGTATATTATTGGTTCTGTTATTCCAATAAAGTATCAAAAATTGTTTTGCTACCGTTGCATGTTCTGTTATTACTTCATTTTATTTGCTATATGTTACTAATTGGTGAATACTATTTACATGGTATTGAATGTAGATAGTGAAGGCCATAGATGCGGTTTCAAGGGATCAATTGGTACAAGTTGCGACTGCTTTGGGTATAAGAAACCCGGTGCCAGTTCTTGGAATGGTTCCCGTAAGAAATACCGCTCTTCTACCGACAATTACTGCAGAAGACAAGGTCATTTTAAACAATGTGGAGAAGGTGGTTAAGTTTCTCACAGCTGGGACTGCAAATCCAAATTCTACATCTGACAGGGTAATTCCGCGTGTATATCAATTTAATTTTGCTTCATCGACAGAAAAAGAATTAGTCAATTCCGTGTGGGTATCAATTTCTTAGTATGCATATTATTTTTTCATTGGCAGGATATGAATCTGGCAAATACTATTCAAGAGCTTCTTCGAGTATTGCTGGGAATATCTGCAAAGGTGCTACCAGATATAATGAGCAGACTGTCTTCTCGCATATTTGCACGGATAATCCGAGATGTTTTTCTGTAGAAATTTATCATTCCTTGCAAAATTAGTCTGACTTCATTTTTTTTTTTTTCCTTTTCTTGTGCATGTATAGCATTAAGTAACATCTTTCTTGTGTATAATGCCACCACAAACTTTAGAAATAACTACAGATCCTATATCACAAAGTTCAATATCTGTTAGCCATCAGCTGTTTATGGTTACTCTGATGCTAGTGTAACCCACTTTGGCATGGTTATATATTATTTCTGTTTTTAAATATTTACGTTTCTGTTTGCACTTGTTGCGAACCTTTTGGACGAGTTCAAATCAAAATGAGTCATGTTCTGAAATTGTTAGCGCTCCTTTTATCTTTTTATTATTATTTCTTTTGAATCAGAAGTTTGACATGATTTAAATGATAGTTACGTGAGATGTCAAATTAATTTGTCATCATAGTGTCTAAAACTTTTATTATATGATTGGGATCATTGTATACTTGCGATCAGGTACCGACTGGTATCAGCATCTCACAAGCCTCAACAGGGCACCATTCACAAAATGGTTGTAGTCAGAATTTAAACTCAAATCTTTGCAACTACAGAGAATACACATTTAACGTTTTATGTGACAGACTATATTATATATAATTTTTATTAAAGTTCAATTTTAAATACATAATTAAAGAAATTAAAATTATAGATGGCTCAGAGTTGAAGATTCGCCTTGATTGAACTCTAAAAATTTTTTGGGAGGAAGAGTAAATATTAACAGCAACTCGGATTGAAAAAGAAATGGTGTTTGTATTAATATAGAAGCAGACCTATAAAATTTTAATTGAGTAGAGTCCAGTATACTGGTTGACAATGCTTGGTTTGTTGCAACTTGAATGATCTTGTTTTATATTTCAGGCAACAATTCAACTTCCATTTTTTCCTTCTGCAATTTTCTTAGAAAGGAAACTCCAAATCTTTTATTACTCATTGTGATGCTATGGTACTATCATATTGCATATTGATCCATACTATGAAGTCATTTTTCTAACTATTTTTTTGTAATACAGACTATTGATCTTTTATTACTCCTCGTGATGCGTACTTCACTTTTTTTTATAATGTCATTTTTATAACTGTTTTTTTTATTGAGCACCTTGCACTCATACATCAATACCAGATCAAATGAAGAAATATGAAAATCAAACAAGAAGCCAATACAAACAAGCAATCAAGCACAAGAAAATAAAAGAGAGACAAGATTTTACGTGGAAACCCTTTCGGGAAAAAACCACGGGAGCGCATGATACAAATTCACTAGATCAATAGAGTGTTTACAAATATAAGAAGATAATCAAGCCATTAACACTATAGATTGATGCCCATTTGAGTTTTGGCTTCAACATCAACACGTACAACCTGTCAAACACAATATCAACCATTTGAAAATAAGTATACCTCCACTTTACTTTGAATAGTAGAATGAAAAAGACTAGCAAAAATCCTGCCACAAAACCAAACTCCATGAACAAATACAACCACTTGTCTCTATCACTAGCTTTTTTAAAATTGGAATCATTGTGACCATCGCTCTGCGGAAGTATCTCACTACTACCACAACTCGTCTTTAGTGGGGGTCCACATAGGTATGGATTACCACTATAGATTGATGGGTCATCAAGTGCTTGCAACTGACGCCCAGTTGGAATGCTCCCAGATAGATTATTGTAAGAAAAATTGAGCACTTCCAAAGAGTATAAGGTAGACATACTTTGTGGGATAGTCCCTGATAAGTTATTCATGTGAAAGTCGAGGGACTCTAGAGATGTCATGTTTCCAATTTGAAGCGGAATGTTTCCTATCAAATGATTGTGAGACAAGTTTAGATTCAGTAAACCTATAAGAAAAACTATCTCCTGAGGTATCTCGCCTGCTAGATTATTGTTTGACAAATCTATGCTCTTCAAATTGTAAAGATCTGTAGTACTATACTCAAGAATCAACCCTTTCGTGATTGCATTTAATTCCGCAGTATAACTAATACCACCTACATACAATAACTGACTCATCAAAGTAAAATTATCCAAACCTCTTGGCAACGGTCCAGAAAGGTTGTTATTTGCAAGATCTAACACTTGTAGTCTACAGAGTTGTGTCAACTTAGATGGGATGTTACCATAAAATAAATTGGAGTGCAACCTTAGGAACTGCAACCATTGAAAGCTTTCTCCTACCCAATCGGGTATTATCCCACGAAAATTATTTTCTCCAAGATCAAGTACTAGTAATCCTTTGCAAAATTGCAAATCAAATGGAAACTCTCCAGTTAGATTATTGTTTTCAAGAGAAACCACTTGTAGTTCGACTGCACAACTCAAAGATCTAGGCACAACTCCAGAGAACCTATTATTTGCAAGATTTACTTTTGAACTGATGTTTGACCAACAAGGAGGAAGATGCCCCGATAAACTATTACTCGAAAGATCAAGAAGCCACAAACTAATTAATCCACAAGGAAACAATTCTACAACTTCAGCAGTGTGATTGTTCGAAACAATCAATTTATTCTTATATGGTGACTTAAAGTGTTTACGCAATTGTCCTGACAAGGAGTTATTGGAAAGATCTAGAAACAACAAACTTGTAGGAAGAAATGGTATTTTACCCACAAGCCGATTATTACTCAAATCCATACTCTCTAGTTTGGTCATGTGCACCAAGTTGGCTGGTAACTTTCCTCTAAGTATGTTAGTAGACAACGAAAGGGATCTAAGTGAAGATAAGCTCCAAACCCAATCGGGTATACAGTCATCAATTCCAGTGTCTGTCAGATCTAGATCCTCAATTTGTACTTGTCTGCTGATCCAAGAGGGAAATTTTGGCCCTAGTTTATTTGTCCCCAACGAGATTGTATTCAATTGAAAAGAGGGGGTCCATTCACTACCAAACAAAATAGTTATGTTGGAACATCTGAGGTTTAAATCCTTGAGTTTTGACAAACCAGTTAGGTGAGTTTCTGATAGTAATCCTGTGAGGGAGTTAAAACTAAGATCAAGCTTAACAAGATTTGTTAAATTTCCAATTTCAGTTGGTATTGTTCCATTTAGGTTATTAACGCTAAGATCAAGCTCAACAAGATTTGTTAAATTTCCAATATCAGTTGGTATTGTTCCAATTAGGTAATTATTGCTAAGATCAAGCTCAACAAGATTTGTTAAATTTCCAATATCAGTTGGTATTGTTCCATGTAGGTTATTAAAGCTAAGATCAAGCTGAACAAGATTTGTTAAATTTCCAATATTAGTTGGTATTGTACCATTTATGTTATTATTGCTAAGATCAAGCTGAACAAGATTTGTTAAATTTCCAATATTAGTTGGTATTGTACCATTTATGTTATTATTGCTCAGATCAAGCTGAACAAGATTTATCAGATTTCCCAGTGTAGCGAGATGTGGCCCCACTAGGTTACAGCTTTTGAGAATTAGAACATTTAAACTGTGTAAACTGCCCATCCAATTGGGTATGGTGGTATTGAAGTTTTGAAAAGAAAGATGAAGCACTCTGAGAGAGGTGAAGTTCACTAAATTGAGTGTACTGGGAATTTGGGTTAGCTTGTTAAAGGACAAAACTAACACTTCAAGTGATGATAGTTTGTTCAAACTTTGCACCCAGTTATTTGAATCTTTGAAATCAACTCCAGACATGTCTATATACTTTAGAGATCTCATATTAGATAACCACCATGTATCGGCACTCAATATAAAATCAGAAAAATAGTCTTGCCTAAGATCAAAGTACAACAACTTAGAAAGGTTCCCAAATTGAGGATGTATCATTCCTGACAAACCCGTGTTAGACAAATTGAGATACTCTAAGTTTCTAAATGCACTAATAAATTCTGGAAATTTATTCCCACTAAAATTATTGAAGCTGAGATCTAAGTGCTTCAGATCACTAAGAAATAACAAAGATGGGCTGATCTTCCCGGTCAAGCCAGAGTGGTAATTCCAAGTACCTTCGTAATAATAGATCGGTTCAACATTGGTATTTCGAAGGTTAAGCTTGACAACACGACTTGTTCGATTGTTGCATCGGATCCCTGCCCAGTTGCAACACTTTTCACCTCTCCATGAAGCCAGACGACTACTCTTATCATTGACACCAGCTTTGAATTCAAGCAGGGCATCTCTCTCATGCTCAATACAACAATTTGCCAAGAAGGCTTGAATGAGTAAGAGGAGGAGGATGAAATTGGGTGAGAAATAGCACATCTTGAATTAATGTGAGAAGCTCTCAATGGTTTTCCAAAATATTCCAGTTGCAAGTACTTATACAAGTAGATATTCTTGGTGTGATATTCCAGTACGCAAACAAACGTACAATTAATTAATTTGGAATTATCTTGCCGACATTATACATACATACATACATATTTTAAAATTATTGTTTTTCAATGGAATTATCTTACCGATATTATACATCACATCACATGAAGACTTATACAAGTAGACTGGACGTGAACCTTCTACTTACAAAATATCCAGTGCAATTTTCTACAAGATTTATTTCGACCATACAAATAGTAAGAAGATTTGTATGGCACTTCAATTCTATGGTACTAGTCTTATACTCAAAAATAAAATAAAACAAAAAACCTACGGTACTAAACATGTATATGTTACTTCATCATCAGAAATTGTACTTGTATTCCAAATGATATACGGGCATAATTAATTTGCAACTTTATAGTTTTGATGTGTTGATTATGCCTTACACTAATGAATCAAATAAGAAAGCAGTGTTTTCACGATAATTTAATAAATCCAGCTATACATACAAATAAATTGTACTCAAATTTCTCAATTCCATGTAGAATCTAATTAGAGAAGCCGTAACTCCCACGGCAATTTATAGAATTTGGCAGATCAAATTTCTTCCACAAATTTGTGATAATGTTGTTGATAAGAGATGACTGTCATTTTAACCAAAGACTTGAATTGTTGAATTTTTCACAGTGAAACCTTCTGTTAATTACTAGACAACCTCATAATTTATTTATTTAAGTAATGAATTGACTGATGACAACTACAGATGAAAGCTACACGTTCTTGATTACATGAGGCACATATACAACAGTCACATGAACCAGAAAGTGTTCTGGCACAAGAGCACTAGACCAGAAAATGTAACGACTGAATCTGGTCTCTCACCAAAGCACGCATGACAAATTTTTCATATTGAATAACCGGATGTGTTTCGTTTGAGGCTTCCTGTTTTTTTCTTTTCTTTACTATTTTGCATATTGAAAATAAAAAAAAGGTGCACAATTATGTACTGTGAATTTTTAAGTTTCTCTGGCCTATTGAACACGATTTTTTTGGTTGGTACTTCTCCAATATGGAATCTGCTTTTAGCTCATACCTATTTGGAGTGTTTCTTTGATAGATCAAATTTTGTTTTGCCAAAGCCTAATCGATCTACATCAATTGATGCCAAACAATTTTTTTTTTTCTGGTACAAAGTGCAATTGCAAATTTGGGGTCACTTTCCAGCCAAGAAGGTTCACACAGAATTTTGAATTGCGGAAATATTGTGGAATTCATTGGTGAACGACAACTGATTTGGGTCTAAGTCGTCCCCTTGGCTTTAATTTTCTTTTTCTATTTGTTTGCGGTTGTTATTGATTGCGTCGTCTATAGTGGTAAAAGATATAATCATGTAATAAATCTTTGAATCGTTAATGGTCTATCTCTGGTGGGCTCCACTTGTCGTCTCTAGCTCTGGTGGTCGAAGTGGTGGAACCCATTAAAAGACTTCCACGGCAGTCAACGGTCAACAAAATATTTTATTTGATAATATAAGGACAGAAATTATTGTGCAACCTTGTTGCAACAAAATATTTAATAAACCAGTTGCATAAATCTGAATATGTAAGTGTTTATCTTAATATACAAATATATATGATTTTTCTGAATAATCATAAATAAATTTAAGTAAAAGACTCTATTAAATTTACTAGTGATTGGCATACACAATTTTATCATTAATATAAGTATAATTAGAAAAATATAAACATATTTAAAGTGTAGCTAATAAATACATAGATAACTGGTACATTTATGACTGAAGTCACAAGATTCGCGAATTAAATTCAAATAATTTGTTTTTTTTTTCTGTGATGATGAACCGAACGCCAAATTATTCGGTTGATTGAACTTTGACCGAATTAAGCTCGAATAATTCTCAAATTTGACGAATTATTCATGAATTTTTCCCGAATTTTTCCCAGAACAATTTTTTTTTTTTTTGCTCTTTTGCATGACTGAATAATCTTTGATCAGATCATCCCAAATCATTCCCTAATTATACCCAAATTATTCTTGAATCACGAATTTTTAACCTCGCTGAACTGAACTCGAATAATTTGTTTGTCACTATGGTTATCACTCCTATTTACTTTCATTCTCTTAGTTATACTTTTGACATTTGACATTGTTAAGTAATTTCAATATTAAACGCACGCCTCCGTTGGGAACAAAATAATGTATCAAATGATGACAGAGGCCATATAAGTTATTGACAAAATAATGTACGAAAACGGATTATCACTATTTTTCAGCCTCTTTATCTCCACCCCCAATGCCCTCTCATCTCACTTATTCTTCATATTCTTATTTAGGATTCTGTGTTAATTTTGGTCTGGCTTTTTTATTTAGGTGAGTTTATTAATCTTTTCTTAAGGTTTCTTAATTAAGATTTCTGATAAAATATTTAAAACCTAATAAAGTTATATGGTTTATGAAGAGATACTCAAATAATATCAGTAATGACTGGGAAATAAACTCCGAGAAAATCTAGGAAGATACAAAATTAATAATTCAGATAAAAAATAATACGAAATAAGGAAATATTTATATTTAAAACGGCGAATAAATTAAATTTGTGCGACATCTTGTTCGAATACTTTATATCAAGGTCACATAATATGCATTAAGATGTGTGCGCTTAGCATTAAAGTCTATGGAAGTCTGCTTAAACTTTCGTGCACACAAATTTTAATATTAATCAGACAGTGTTGAAATTAATTGGATCCAAAAATATATCCAAGCACAGTAACAAGGTAAGTGAATTATCACGAATAATTCACAAAATAATTAGGATTTGAGTACTCTGCAAATCAATCTGCGATTAAAATGTTAATTTGCAAATTAAACGAATTATTTGCAAATTTAATGAATTTTATGTTTTATTCGTATTAAATTGGCAAAAAAATGGCAATCGCCTTTCGCTTGACATCTGGAGAAATTTTGAATTCCTTTGCTTTTCACGTTTTTCTAGGAGTCTAGGCCTTTAGGGCTACTGGACCACATGAAGCCCAAATCTTTTGCATTCTATTGGGATCCTCTCTAATTTGAAAAGAGTTCATTGTATGCTTAGTGAAGATCTCAACGGTTAGATCTGAAATTAATGGTGTAAATATTTTTAAAACCATTCAATCAAATCTGAAAAATAGAAGGATAACTTCAAGTGTAAGTGTAGACTTGATCTTCTGTGTTCGTTTTTGTATATAAAATTTCCTCCATCTATACTCTGATTCAAAGGGGACGCATTTCGCTGCCCTGGTTCCGGTTTCCTTTATTTCAATATTTCTTTGTGGAGCATATTTTCCTTCCCCTTCTCTCCCTTTCCTTTCTTTCCCTCCAACTGGAGCAGTCTAATAGAGCAAACTACAGTGCTCTGATGTAGCCAAATTTGTTTTTATTAGAATGTTTATTTAAAAAAAAAAACAATTTGGATTAATCGTGTAGACTCCTTTTCACAGCCTAAAATGATTAATTTAACAAAAAAAGATTATCCAAGAAGATAAAACATTTTTTTTCATAATTGCATCTTTGTTTTTTATTTGATGTTAGTCAAGTGTCATTCCTGCAACCCCTTATAGTTGGATTGCCATTCCACACTAATTGAAGCTGTTTCCCATTTAGAAGATTAAACAACTGGAGAGAATCAGTAAAGAAACGACATTCTGATATGCCACTTGTTTGGAAGAGTGAAAGTACCTCTGTTCGGAAACAGAGTTGTTAGCATGCTTAAAATTAGAAATTTTTTTGTCTATATAAAATATTGAATAACAAGAAACAGAACTGAGCAAGCACACGAGAACCAGGCGGCACAAGCCAAACCAGAGACAGGAAGAAAAAAGGGAACAAGGCAAAAATACACACAATAAACACCAATCCGGCAAGGGTGACCAGGAGGTACTGCTGGTACCGTAAAATTGGTGGCAACCTCACAAAAATTCGCATTCTAAAATTCTAATCAAGTCAGGAAAATCAACAACCCGCACTCAATAATTAGCAATTTAAATTCTACGACATTAATCGACTTATCAAGGCACAAATCAAGAATTTTAAAAGAAAATTTTAGAAATTACCTGAAAGAGAGAATATCAAATAAAAACGGCCGGTTCCGAGGGGTTCACCTCACCTCACAGCCGCTTCAATCGGGAACCAGCAGGCACCAAAACAACCACGAATATTTCGAATTGAAAGATCTATAAAATTTTACAATTAAAATTCGCACGAATATTTCCAATGTTTATCGTTCTAATTTAAAACTCGATTTATTTTGTTATTAATATATATCAAATTAAAGTAATCATTATCCAATAAATCAACGAGACTTGTAATTAATATTTAAATTACGAATCTTTCGTATAGTCAGCGTTAAATTTATAGTTTCTAATTTTAGTTATAATTTCGTTAATTACATTTTTATCATAAACGCATTTTAATATATTATCATCCATATCATGAAATTAGTGTTCGTTTTGAAACGGACGTCTCATATAGATTGAAAGTTTCAGAATTTTAAATCATATTAGATAATTTAGTTAATACTTAGATCACCATTTATTTAACGAAATTTTTATTATTATTAGGTGACATTCCAGTTAATTATTCGTTAATTCTTGATTTAAATTTCTGGATTATAACACAAACGACCAAACCTAAAAAGACCATTAATCTAGATTTAGCATTGCGATTAGATCTCTTAATACACCAAGGAGCTGTTAGAAATGGTGGAAAATGAGGGGAGTATTTTTGGGTTTTTCTTTCCTTGGGTTATTTAACATTCAAAATTTTCAAGATAAAATAATTGATTTTACAAAGCAGTTATATTGCAGAACTAATAATTGATATCAAAATTGTAAAATAAATTTATCGTTCGATTAAGGAACTATTTATAACAATGTAAAGAACATGAAATATACACATACATAAATCCGAGTATATACAAAGTTTATAATATGGTGAAAAGATAATTAAAAAAATTATCAATAACTACTCTTGAGAATTTTTTTTTATTGTGAAGCAATTACGATGTGCACAACTCAATAAGTTCAAAAAATACTTCAAAATTTGAGCCCGCTATCAAGTCTATTTTTGAAATTTAGGAAAAAGACCCACATTTCATTCTTATTAATTTTGTGCCTAGCAATAAAATTTTGGCTACTTCGAGGAATTCCATCAGATAAATCAATTTATTTGAGGAATGAAAATGAGCAAAAAAAGAAAAAAATAAGAAGACAAATTGATCTAGCTATAGCTAAGCATAGTATGTGCTGCAATTAGTAAGTTAATTCGAAACTCTCTTAGAATCCAATACTACCAGTTCGGTATTCTACAATGCCATGGCATTTTTTCTGTGACCAATTCATCACATTTATGTGACCACTTGCTTAAAAATATATGCTTATTATTAACTCTTAATTTTTCAATGAAAATAAAAATGTAAAATTATTTACAAAAGGTTCTCTCAAATATATGTGTTCCCTCTATACATATATTAAAATAAAATATTAGAGAAAATCAATTTAAATTTAAATTGAATTAAATAATTATTTCTATCAAAATATATATTAGATATAAAATAATATATAAATCATCATCAACAGATCAGATCAAACACGTGAGCTATTCAAGATTTGCATCAAGATGGGGTTATCGATATCCTCGCTCATCTCAGTAGTGTCAAATCAAGTGCGTGGGAATGATAAGGAAATCTTTCTATCAATCTGAGATCTAAACTAGACAACTACAACCAACTCCAATAGAAGACTGAGTCGCCTCTTAACAAAAACAAACACCACATGTAACATTTGGTAATTTAAATTATTTATTTTAAAATTTATTTTGGACGTAATTGTAAAATTTGAAAACTTGAGGATTTAATTCTTAATATACAAAACATAAAAAAAATATATTGATGAAAACCAACGTGGCTGACTTGCCATGTGGTTCCCATGCACTTATCACTTTGATCCTTCTTATTTCTCTCATCTTCTTACCGAGATGAGTAAAGGAAAAATAAAATGAAGCAACACAACAAGTAATGAAAACGGAGAAAAATTGAAAGAGAGAAAGAAAGTTATTTGTAATACAAATTTAATTGCGATTTATTATTTGATTGTATATCCGATTGGAATTCTAACTATGTCGTATTGATTCTGAACAGTCGTTAATTACAACTCAAATTGAATTTCTGAATTGATCGCTAACAGGTAATCAAACTTCTTTATAATTTGTGTTTTTGATTTGTATGGTTGATTGAGGTATTGAATTGGATAATCAGATTATGATAATATATTTAACTGAAATATGAGGTCTAGATAGTGAAATTATTTTTAATGAGAATACTGGGAATCGTCTGTTTCAGGGATTCCAATTGGAATGGAACTGTTGTTATTGAAAACCTAGACCCAAATGATATTATCGGTTAAATATACATATATAATTTGATATAAATTGTGTGGATTAATCCAGTCCTATTGAAATAGTTGTTTATTGTTATTAAGCTAATTATAGAGAAGTTGCGTCAGAAAATAACTAGTTACTCGGCTTTGTAGCTGACTCCGTATTATTTCTGTTTTCTTATGTTATGACGTAGTTTGATAGGATAACGGATGATTGCGAGGATGTCATTCTGTCATGTTGTGTGCTTGGCCCAGCTGTCGAGATGTGACACCATATCATCAATTCTTGATTCGGTCTTTGATTCTTAGAATAACAACCATTAAATAATTGGTAGCCAGACGTACTTCTGACTAAGTATTTGATATATATTAATAATAAATTATATATGACTCTTTCCTGGCTCACCCTGCAAGCTGAAAAAATTAAATAGTACGGAAAATTAGGAATATTTTCTCTTCTCAAATTAAAATAAAAGAATCTAGAATTTTTTTTATTAGTCTTATAAATTAGAACAATTATATTACTCCCCCCCATTCCATCCCCCCACCATCCCCCCCACTCTATCTCTTTCCAAATTAGTTTTATTTCATTTCAATTTCATTCACATTTCTCATAATTTATGAGAAATTTTGCGAATCTAAAATCACGAACATTTTCTACGTAATTTTCTCTTTCAAACGAGATCCATGATGACATACTTTTGGATAAGTCGTTACAGAAATATTTATCTTTCATCGTGCAAGTATTTATACCTATACAAACATATGAAAGTATTACTATCAATTAATATAAGTATTTATACTGATATATGAAAGTATTAATATCAAGTATTATAAGTATTTATACTGACATATGAAAGTATTAATTCATGTATTATAAGTATTTATATTGACATATGAAAGTATTAATATCAAGTATTATAAGTATTATATGCAAAAAAATACTTTCAAGTATAGATATAAATACTTGTATGATGAGAGATAAATACTTCTGTAACGACTTGCTCGAAAGTATGTCATCATGGATCTCATTTGAAAGATAAAATTACGTAGAAAACGTTAGTGGTTTTAGATTCGCAAAATTTCTCATAGATTGTGAGAAATGTGGACGAGATTGAAATGAGACAAAAAAAAAACTACCTCTAAAAACGTGCATGGTCCCCCATGTGATTTGAAATTCCCCCCACCCTCCATGAAAAAAACTTGCATGGTCCCTTAAATACTTTCGTGCTTAGAGATAAATACTTTCGTTCTTAGAGATAAATACTTCTGTACGTAAGTATTAATACCTTATAGGAAAAAAAATGACAGCTGGAGTTTTTTGGCATTTTGTGCGGGGTTAATTGCGGGGTGGGAGGTGCGGGGTTAATTATCAGCCTCCTATAAATTAATGGTGTATCAATTTGTTACGAACATATGTTATGAACCCTATGTAATATTGTTACAGACTTATGATCAGCTTCTCAATAAACACTTATTTTATTTTATTTTTTTGTCTATTATACTTTAACAAAAGAAAAACTAATTTCATTCTCTATTGAATTATTCTCCATATTTTTTTTATTTTGCAAAAAAATAGTGTAGTGGTAGTAGCCACAGTTCAATTGGTTTAAACCAGTTTTCTAAATAGTGTGCTATAACAAAGCAATAGTGGCGCTATGGGATAAAAGTGCGCTACACACTATTTCCTCTACACGTTACGCGCTATAGCGCACGCTACGCTACATAGGTTTTTATTTAAAGATCCAAACTGATGGCACATGCGTTGATTTGCTTCTAACTGCCAATTTTAATTTTTAATTAAAAGTAAAATGTGTTAAATTGAACTTAAAAAAATATTAAAGGATACATCAAGAATTTAGGAAGGACTATTATTTAAAAGTGAAAGAAAAGGCTAGAAACTAAGGGCTGCTATTTAAAAGTCAGCCACATTTTGGGATCAGAATTTCAAATTTCAGCTTTTCTAAATCTCGAAATTCATTCAAATTAACTCTTATGATATACATATTTAAAACAATTAATTCTAATAAAAATATAAAAGTTTTAGATATGTTCGCAATTATTTAGATGTGTGTATCAAATTTGAAAAGATATACGAGGATCAGTCATAAAGAAATTTCAATGAAGTATAGTGGTGAAATAAATATACTTTTATTAATTACAGTAAAATATATCCAACGCTCAGAATATAATTAAAAAAATGAATAAAGTTAATTAATCTATTTGTCACTTAATATTAAGGTTCAGTCCAGATAAATAGTTTTAATTATTTTTTATTAAGAATATTAATTCATGAGGTAACAGCTCAGAAGTTAGAGAGAATTTCAGTTTGTACAAAGTAACAAAAATGTTTCAGAAAAACAAAAAGATGAATCGTCCAAATAAAAAGTTTCTTACTCCGTTGCTGCGTTGAACAAAATTCTCTCTAACTTTTTGTTTTTTTGAAACATTTTTGTTACTTTGAGGGGTTGAAGGAATGACACTTGACTAATATCAAATAAAAAACAAAAATGCAATTATGAAAAGGAATGTTTTATCTTCTCGGATATATATATATTTTTTGTTAAATTAATCATTTTAGCTTGTGAAAAGGAGTATACACGTTTAATCCTTTTTTTTTTTTTTTTGATATAAACATTCTAAAAAAAAACAAATTTGGGTACATCAGAGCACTGTGGTTTGTTTTTTTAGGAGAAGGTTTTAAACAAATGCCGTGCTTGCTCTGGATAGACCAGATTCAGTCGTTACATTTTTTGATCAAGTGCTCCTGTGCCATATCACTTTTTGGTTCATGGGACTATAATATATGCGCCTCATGTAATCAAGAACGTGTAGCTTTCATCTGTAGTTGTCATCAGTCAATTTATTACTTAAATAAATAAATTATGAGGCTATCCAATAATTAACAGAAGATTTGACTGTGGAAAATTCAGCAATTGAAATCTTTGATTAAACTGACAGTCGTCTCTTATCAACAACATTAATTATTACAAATTTGTTGAAGAAATTTGATCCACCAAATTCAATAAATTACCGTGGGAGTTACGGCTTTTCTAATTAGATTCTACATGAAATTGAGAAATTTGAGTACAATTTATTTGTATGTATAGCTGGATTTATTAAATTATCATGAAAACACTGCTTTCTTATTTGATTCATTAATGTATGGCATAATCAACACATCAAAACTATATAGTTGCAAATTAAGTATGCTCGTATATCATTTGAAATAAAAGTACAATTTCTCATGAAGTAACATAGACATGTTTAGTACCGTAGGTTTTTTATTTCCGCGTTTTGTACAAATAAAAAAAAGGAATCAACCTTTCAAATTGAAAGAAACGTGTTCTCCTGTTTTGTCTGTATTATTATATTCTTATAATTCTAGCTTAATATTAGTTAAATAAAAATAAGATTTTTTTGACAAAATATAGTTAATATATAATTTAATAATAATTTAAAAGTAGTACTAAAGACATATCTCGATACCTATTACAATAGTCATGTGCAAACCAAACATGGTAATGACACATTCCATGGAATACTGAAGTGATAATCATGCACGAACCAAACGTGGTAATGACTCATTCTCTGGAATGGTATTCGTTGGCATTATATTCTCGGAAATCCTTCTATTTCCTGAAATAATCTATAGTGCAAACCAAACGCTCAACCCATAAGGAGGTAACTTAATCATCAACACTGCATGATCTTATTTTTATCTACACGAAAGAATGTGGCAGTTCCATTGATTAAGGAGAAATTATTAGCCACAATTAATGTGAAGTTGTCATATGAAACCGATTTAACTTTAGAAGAAAACTTTAATAAGATTTTGTTCTAATTATAATTACATTCATTGCCCGTAGGAATTGTGTAAAGAAAAAAGAAGAAAGGAAACATAATTAAGACAATAGAAAAATTCAACGAAGAATATTATGTTGCTTAAAATAACAAAAAATGTATTGTTGTCAAGAATGTACAAACTCATGCATTCATATAATCAGCAATAATTAATGGAAGGGGCTTAATTAGGAGCATCGGTGTTTTCGCTTTCCTTCTTTCAATTTGGTCCATTCTCCTGATGGATCAAACCGTTTGATCTTCATCAATATCCGTGTCTACTTGATCCACACAATGTTTAAAGCTATTTGTGTGAATCTTGATATGGGTCAAACTCATGGGACTCCCCCTCCCCCCATTTCAACTTAACAAGTGTGGTTAATTTGGAATATATTTCTTGCATTCATACCACATGTAATTTTTATTTTTTTTAATAAAGAATAAAATGAGTATTTTATAATAATCTTTAATAGAAAAGACAAAAAGTTAATTAAATTTGTGAGTTTTTGAAACTTAGAAGGATAAATATGATATTATGAATATTAGAGGAAGAAATACATAATTTCAATTATTTTGAGAGATATAGATAAAAAAAAATCAATTTAAAAATATGATTTTGATTATGAAAAAAATATTTGGTTTGAGTCTAAATTAAAATTATGCAAGATAAAAAAAAGAAATATCAAATTGTCAAAATGGCTAAGTACGCATGACGCGTACTAACTTAACGATTACCGGTACCTGCACTCTCTGTCTCTCTCAAGCTTCCAGCAGCTGCCCTTCTCGTTCCCTTCAAGCATTCATGAGCTGCAGCACCAGCTCCAGTACCTGCACGCTTAGTTATGTAGGAAGATGCTATTGAACTATGTTTAGCCTTACCATGTGGGACTAAAAAATAGAAATTAATAAACCGCCAGGAAGGAGCGTGCAACTTGCCTGATCTGAACAAGAAGAACACTCGCGACGCGATCTCAGCAAAGTCGTCCTGGGAACAGAAGTGGAGTTGAGGTGTGCTGGAGAGAGATATAGTCTTCGTCAGTCCAATAGTCCAATAGTCCTGCCTGACTAAAACATGTAATATAAGTCAAACATAATTACTCAACTATAAAATGCTGGCAATCAAGATTTGTGTCCAGACTCAAGTTTTCTTATCATCCAAGTCTCAGGATCAAATTGTTTTTCAGTGTTAATTTCATTATGTTTTAGTCAGGCAGGTAAATTAAATAAAGTTTGGATAGCAGACACTCAGGCCGGTTTGGGTCATTTCAGATTATAAGTTGTTGTTTTGCGTCTTAGGTTATTATGTTTTTGGTCAGCTCTCCAGTATGAATTTTGATGAGCTGGTGTGTCCTTACCATCATGATACGTTGCCGATACCTCATTGAATTGTACCGATACGGTTGGACACGGTCGGGACACATATATTTAATTAATTTTGCTGTTGGATCTGGTTCAATACACCGCCCAAAGATTCCTTGCAATAATTGGACTATTTTTGCTCCCTGCGTTGTTCGAAACAAAGCCATCTTGGTAAGAGCCAAAACCCTTACCAACTGTGATAGACTATATTAAGTGATATGTTCTAGTAAGTATGATATTTAATTTATACTTGAGTTAAGTCTTTGTTCAAGTTTGGTTTAAAATTAAATTTAATATTAATCTAAATATCATAATTAAAAAGAAGAAGAATATATATAATGGACGTATTATATCTTAGATTTTTTAAGATTGTCGTATCGCCGTATCTGTATCATATCCGATACGATACCTGTACCCATATCCATGCAACATAGGTTATTATTAAATAATGTTGTTGCTGTATATGGGCATCCTCTGCTGGTGCACTTAATATGCTTTACTTTGTCAGTGCCTGATTTTGCTGTTGCTCTTTAAAATATAAATTTGACAATTATTTAAGCCTAGATTCCTTCCACTGCGTAGGAAATAGTTCCAAGGGAAAAAAAAAAAAAATACTTGGAATAACTTGTTTCATTTGCTAAGAATTAAAATTATTTGGTTTGAGTCTAAATTAAAATTATGCAACATAAATCATCTCAACTTAGTTAAATTTGGAATGTTGTAATTTATGGCTTGCATCTGAGGCATATATAGGTTTGGTTAGAAAATGGGTGTTTAGGGGTTCTACTGAGCATAACTCGTTCATGGAACCCAAAGAATCTTACATTAAACTAATTAATGATCAAGACTTGGTAGGTACTAACACAACATTATCCATGATCCAAGTGTTTCTCTTTACTTGCTGATCTCACCAACTTATTAATGAATTTAAATTTGATTGTCCTTTGTTTCACATATTCCTTTTATAGGGAGGATCTGGATATGTAAGAGATGTAACATTAATTTGAGCACATTGATCTTACACAAGCAGATGCACCAATAGATATCGACCAATTTTACACTGATGCTCCTCAGGTAAGCATGTCTCATAAGTCCATGCTTTTCTTAAGAAAAACATTTTAATATTATGAATGAAAAAAAAAATGTAAAATAACATTTTGATTGATAAAATGTCAGGCTTTGGTTTACATTGGGATTCACACGCTGCTCGAATCTAACGGATCAGATAAGTTGCACTTTGGTCAAAATAATGAACTGTTTCTATTCGAATGGAGAACAACACAGATATTTCTTTTTTATCATTTCCTCCAAGTTTTTCCACAGCCAAATGTATAACGGGTGGAAACAGTGCTAAAAAGGGTTAATTCAATAAACTGTACATTCAAACGCATTTCAACTTGTCGCAACTGATCAATCAAGAAGATCTAACTTAGCTGATCAAGATTTCCTATTTTATGTGTAAACTTAAAAGGAGATAATTTATTTTTGCAATTCTGCATTACGCCCCCTTCATTTTTGCCAAATTAAAATTGATCTAACTTGGCTGATCAAGATTGATATCAAAAAGTTTCATTGATACCAAATTAAAATATCATATCATATTCTCATTACAAAATAGTTGGGTTACCTGTCAAATTAAAAGAAACAAATACCAAAACAACAAAATATCTATACAATTAATATTCCGAAACAAAAACAGAGACAACAGCAACATGGTGTGGTTTTATCAAGCTTGGTTGTCAGAGTTCTTGAGCACCGGCTGGTCTATGCAATGGAGCTGCCGTGTGGGGCC
>JARJHM010001460.1:0-26602 GCA_033356055.1 Carex pumila | reverse complement strand
AATCATTATCATTGTATACAATTATTTTGATCGTGTAGAAATCATCATTTTCAGCGTTGTATTTTTAGATCTGACACAGTTCAATTCTTTTAACCGTGTATCTTAGTACTATATAAACACAGTTTGGTAAGATATGTTGATTTTGGCATGTTTTCCCCTGCCAAACTGGATTAATTAACGCAAGGTTTACCCTTCTTTAAGATATGTGTATGATTCTGTTTAAATGTATTGCTAAGTGAAGTCAAACAATTTTTTTGTAATTGTTTTTTTTTTCTGAGAAGTTTAAGGAGAAACTTATGAAAAAATTAAAAAAACCACTAAATTTGAGCTATATATTTTTTTTCTCTACAAATTATTTAGTGTGGAAATTATTTTACAAAATAAAACTATTAAATTTGATCTATTTTTTTTCTTTGCACGCATTTAAAATATTATTACTTTTCGAATATATTTATAAATGAATTAATAAGCTAAAAGATCAACGTTTTGCACACATTAGTGTATTTAACAAGCTCTTACTACCAATTATTTTCAAAATGTCGTAATTTTTCATATACATTGAAAAAATATTATAGATCATATCTAACAGTGGTATTTTGACATTCAAATTTAAAATTTAAAATTATTAAAATTTTAAAAATACAAGATAAATGAAAACATTTGAAGCCTCCTATGATTTGTATAATTCGTATATGGTTCATAATTAATTTTGTAAAATGTGCATTGTTAGAAAAATCTCAAAAGATCTACCAGTTAATTAAGGGGTACATACTGTAAGTATATAAAAGATAAATACATCGCTAGAGGCAACAAATATTATCGAATTCGGCGTTAAGTTTCCTCCATTACGCACATAGATAGATGAATCTCCACTCAAAATTAATAAAAGGCAGGACTGAATTTTTTTTCTTTTTTTAATTTTGGATGTGGTCCTTTCAGCTGACCGTGTGATCCTGTGTGGTGCCAGACAATTTAAGATCATAAAAAAAAACAAAAAAAAAATAAGATTGGTCATCCCAGTAACAGCTCTGCACTTGTTCACCAACAACTAATGTGCAAACTTCCTATAAAATATTTATAAAATTTGAATGTAATTCATCTTTTTCTGAATTTTTTTGCGATAAGTTTTTTGAATTATATTTATAAATTTTACGCATGTAGTACAACATTTAGTCTCCGAAATTTATAAAATATTAAACTTCTGATGGGGTCAGCTTAATTTCGACATTATTGGCTGGTAATTTAGACAAACTCCTTTTTCATTATATATATATATATATAGAGACAAGCTAATATGTTTTCGGCAGCACTTCGACCGAAGTGCTGCCACCTCATTTTCGATTTTTCAAAATCCAAACAGTTGATCCGAACCGTTCATCTTGTTCTCCGTATTAATATCTACTTAGAGACCAAATTTTGCATTTTTTGGAATTTTTTTGTTATTTATTAAGCCACTTTAAAAATCGCTGATCTAACGGTGAACCCCTGATTTTACTGTTTGGTAGTTCACCGTTGGATCAGCGATTTTCAAAGTGGCTTAATAAATAGCAAAAAATGTAAAATTTGGTCTCCAAGCAAATATTAATATGGAGAACAAGATGAACGGTTTGGATCGACCATTTGAATTTTGAAAAATCGAAAATGAGGTGGCAGCACTTCGACCGAAGTGCTGCCGAAAGCATATTAGCCTGTCTCTCTCTCTATATATATATATTTTTTCTTTTGCGGTAAACCGAATATGAATTTGGCATCAGCAAATAATCTCTACAAGAACAATTTTGTCTGAATCATCTAACCCCCCCCCCCCCCCCCCCCCCCCAAAACATAAACTAAACAGCACAAATTTTCACCAAATTGTTTTTCATAGTAAATAATTGTTCACTAACTGGAAATTTTGCAAATAGAAAGAAAGACAGATTTAGTTATCTGAACTCTTTTCTTAGACAAACCCTATTACTCATCTTTGCGGACTTAAAAAACCTCCGCTTCACCATCTCAACTCTCCTCTCAATTGAAGCATCCAAATGGGGCGGGGCAGCACAAAGCGTCACTTCATTGTTATTATTTGGATGAAACAAATGCGTGATGTCTTCAAGCGGAACTCTGATCCAATCAGACCAATCCGTCCTCTTTCTCTTTCTGTTGTTGATCATGCTGTTGTTCATTGAAGAAGTCGAAGTAGGAGTGTTGTTTTCTTTGTCAAGAGAGAGGGAAGAGAGAACCATGGCGAGGTCAGATTGGTTAGCAGACATGGTGGGTTGAGACTTGCGAGTTCTAAATTTTCATCCATGACTTGTTTCAATTTGAAACTTTGAATTTGACGACTGGTGAATTGGGAAATAATTAATTTGAAATTTGGTTATAAGAGGAAACAGATTGGGAGGCGGGGAAATGAAGAGCCATTTTTTTACTATTGGGTGCCAGCGCAGGGAAAGGAACAAGGAGGGAAGTACAAAAAAAGTTACAAAAATCGTAGAGTTGGAAATTAGTTTAATTTTGTTTTCGGCCGATTCCAGCCCACAACACAATCGGCCCCGATCTTTGACAGAAATATTGATTTGTGATAAATTTGTTATACCAAATCCCAATATTCTTCTTTTTTTTCTTTTTTTTTTTTTTGGTGCTGTGCCTGACAGGAATTGCTCATCAGAAGTTGTATGCAAAAGAAGAAGCATTGGCATCCAACTGTGACTGAATCATCAAAAAGATGCAAGATTCATTAACACGTTTGAGATCAAAATAATTCCCAATTATTACTTAAATAATTTCAAATCATTGGTACTTAAAATACATAATTATCACATCATCAAATTATTATAAGAAATCACGATTCAAAGTAATTAAAAAAATACAGAATCATATAATTCTATTCAAAGATCATGTCCCTCAATTTTTGAATAATTATTAATTTTATTGAATGATTTTTTTCATAATTTTTTTTCTCTTATATATAGTGTGTCACAGTGCAATGCACGGACATGCATGATATTAGTGTTATTTTAATTATGCTCATTTTGAGCTTAAATCAAACTTAAATTACTTTTTAGATTGATTTGGCAGTTGGATATATTAATCCAAAAGTTGTTATAATGTAAATCTACACAAGAAATTGGAAATGTACTAATAATTGCTATAATTTTATAAAAGAGTAAAGGTTGTCGTTCATTACCTTTTGTCCACCGTCTATCCATTGTATTATCCAGTTCTCACTTTCTAACAGTCTCGTCTGCTCATATTTAAACATGTCGCCTAACGGAACCTTCCGAATTTTATTTCCCAAATTTCCATTCTCGATCAGATTTCTTTTTTTGATTTCTCTCTCTTTCTTTTCTCCTTGCTCGCCGTCTCCAGTTCGGCCACTTGGACCAGTGTAGATGCGAGGCCTGTCAAGTTCATCAGTGCAGATGCGGACGAGTTCTTGATCGTGCAGATCTGAGTGGCCTCCTCTCCTACAGTTCGTTTTTCAACGGCAACACCACTACTCGCCAGCACCACTACTCGTCGGTGCTTTATTCTCTCTAACGGACTTCTCCGGCATCTTTCTTAGATTCTAATAGAGAGAGACAATATGGATGAGCGATCTGGTGGAGAGAGATGAGAGCAAGGCGATCTGGAGGAGAGAGATGAGAGTGAGGCGATATGGAGCATAATCGGGTTGTTTTACAGTATTCACCTTGTAGTTTTACAATATGCATCTTGTGGTTTTACAATATTCAAATCAACTTATTTATTTTACAGTTGAATAGATAGTGTTGAACTGATGTGTTTTATTGAGCAATTGTGTAACAGTTTGGAATCATTATATTTGTAGTGAAGATGTGTCAGTTTACAGTATTGTGCTATTCTTGTTTTTAGTTTTTGTGTTTTTATTCTGAATGTTCAGGATTTATAGTTTAGTTATAGCAATTTTACAATATTAGTTTTTTGTTTTCATAGTTTTAGTTTACTATTTTACAGTATTAAAAATTCATATATTTTAAATATAATTTAATTGTTTTCATTTGCTATTTTTATAATTTAGTAAATTTATAGTTTTTACATTTTGTTTTTAGAGTTTAACTTGATAATTTTACAGTATTGAAATTTTTATTTTTTAACATTTTATTTTATCATTTTTATCTGCTAATTTTACAATTTGGTAAATATATAGTTTTTGCCTTTTGTTTTCATAGTTTAACTTGATAATTTTACAGTATTCATTATTTTGTTTTTTTATCACATTTTTTGTCAAAATAATTGCTAATAAACATTAACTGTCAATAACTTCCTATAATTGCAACTTCCAAAAATATATTTTTTTTGTCATGTTGTGGAAGTTGCAATATATTTCTAACTATCATGGGACCACTTCAAATAGTTGCTGGATATTTTGTCATTAACTAATATATTTTATGTGATATATTATATAATTATACAGCACGTAGAAATAGTTTTATAGTATTCACACAAGTCAAATCTATGAACAAATGATGGACAAAAGTCTGTAGACAATTAGACACTTCTAATTTGTAGCCAATATAAGTGAAATCTTTTACTATATATATTTGGGTTGTTTATAATAGCATGCACAAGCCATGCTAAAGAAAAAATAAACAGAACAGAACAGATATAAGTGCGAAAAAATAAACAGAACAGATATAAATGCGAACATGTGTGCACTACTGCACAGTCTGCACTAGCTTTTATTAGATCTTTAATTATGCAGGATCTCGATTTCACATGGTAGGAGGGAACACCCAGTACACACCACCACATGGGACCATTATCAAATGGGAGAAAACCAATAAGCATGCAATTCTCGTTCAATGAAATAAAAAAAAACAAAACAAAACAAAAACATTACAATATTCAAGCCATAAATCAGTGATATATGAGAATAATTAATTGAAGTGGGCAACACATAATAACAATATTACTAATTTATTTTAATAATAGTAACATTTTTTTTTTCAAAATATACACCATGACATGCGCGTTGATGTGAGTCACATAAGATTAGAATAAGATTTTTTTTTTTACCGCTCCTTCAATATAATATTTAGACAATCTTAATTATATTAAAGAAATAATATGAAAAAGGAAATATGTATGTATTTAAAGCAGAATAAAGCAATCATATTTAATTATATATGAGGAGGTGTTGTCTAGAAAATCAATATACGAAAATATTTTATAAATTTATTTTTGAATTAATAAATCAAAAAGAGAGAGAAAGAAGCTTCATAAAAGTGATTGTCTTCGTGTTCTTTGTTATACTATTTTAGTAATTTTTTCAAAAATTAACAGAGAGAAGTACAAAAATAATGCAGGTGTCCGGCAACAAGAATCTTTTAAGTGCAAGATAAAAAATAACTATTTTTTAAGCATTTCAATGCATATAGTCAACGCTTTCCTAGAACAGATTCTGGACAGTAAGTAGCAAGATAATATAAGATAGCAACGTGCATGCATGTCCTATGGCCAATACTGCAATAAGCATACAAAACAATTAACAAAATTACGTAATTAGCCCCGCACTTCCTATAAATAAATAACCCTCCAAACCGAGAAGCAAGCCAACACAAGTACACAACATAGTATCTACGTACATATTTCCACAATATATATAGAGATCTAGAGAGATATATATATATATATATATATCACTATGGCAGCTCGTTTCTTTAGCACTTTTCTCATCCTTTCAGCCACTTTCTCCCTTCTCACTCATTCTCTTCCTTCTAACCTCCTATTCCCTCGCGAATTTATCTATGGAGATCAAAAAATGACCTTTGGGAGCTGCGTTTTAGCCATGCAAACGGACTGTAACCTGGTCTTATACGACAATGGCGAGCCGATTTGGGCATCTGGGACCTACGGAGCAGGACAAAACTGCTTCCTTGCCATGCGGTATAATGGCAACCTAGTCATCTACAGTGGCAAAAAGGCTTTGTGGTCTAGCAACATCGAACAGACGAATGAAGACAACAATGTTCTCGTGATGCAACGAGATTGGAAATGCAATGTCGTGCTCTATGGCCGTGCGATTTGGAGAACTGGAAATGGCCATGCGCACTGGCGCACTGGAACAAACCGTGTTGACACTGCCAATGCCCCTTCCTCCCTTCTTACACATTCTCTTGGTTCTAACATCCTACGGCCTGGTGATTTACTCCATGGAGACCAAGAGATCAACGAAGGGAGCTGCAGATTAGCTATGCGAAAGGACTGTAACTTGGTCTTATACGACAGTGGCATGCCGATTTGGGCGTCTGGGACCTACGGAGCAGGGGAAAACTGCTACCTTTCCATGCAGTATAATGGCAACCTAGTCCTCTACAGTCGCAAAAAGGCTCTGTGGTCCAGTAACACCCGACAGCCCGATGAAGGCAACTACTCTCTGGTGTTGCAACGAGATTGGGATTGCAATGTTGTGCTCTATGGCTGTGCGCTTTGGAGCACTCAAAAAAACCCTGTCGGCACAGCCAATGTCACGATCTCTGGTGACTCAACTGAGCCGGTTGTGATCGCAGGTGATAAGATTTCGATGGTTACTGATACTGAAAAGTAATGTTGGTTAGCATCTGACTCTCTAGCAAGTGAGACGAATAAGTTGTATTAAGCAACACTGTTGTTTGTGTTTTGTTTCCTTTGAACAATGCTAATTATATATGTATTGTAGTTAGGGCATTTTTGTTATGTTAAATCAAATTAGTCGCAGTGAACGATCTCACATTTGTCTCAAGAGTATGAACTATAATGAGCTCTGAAAATCGGAATAGTAAAGGAAATCGGTAGGTTGGCCATCAAATCGAAATACAATGAAATGGTGGAAATCAGTTGAATTGAATCGGAAAGTTGGATTTAAAAAAAAAAATTATTCTGTACACAAAAAATCAAGGTTTTAAAATAGTGTTATTGCGAAAGGTTATAATTAAAAAAAGTTATCACCGTACATATACAAACGATATCCTATATAGCATTTTTTTTAAATTATATTATATAATTCTACTATTTATCAACATTATCTAAAGTCTCTTAGAGCAATAAGTAACACTAAATTTATTAAGAAATTATAATAGTCATATTGAACCAGTGCAAAATTCAAATTTATATTCAAAATATCTTTGAAAATATCATCAATTTTTTATTTTTTATTCAAATTACCTAAGTATTGTGTCATAAACTAGTTATATTTTTTTTATTTGAAAGCAAAAGCAATCTGGACCTTAAAATAATTGATCCTTAAGAGAAATTTTCAATTTGGACCTTGAAATAAAAACCTATGTAGCATAGTGTGTGCTATTTGTTCTACACACTGCGCGCTATAGCTTACCACTATTACGCACTTTTATCACATAGCATAGCGTTTAAGTTCTGTAAAAGATATAGCGCGCTATTCAGAACACTGCAAAAAATAGAAAAATAATTATAAAGAATTAATTTGTCATATAATTATGTTAAGACAAAGATACAAAAATAATCTGAGACATTAATGTTGAAATTAAATTATTTTCTTTTAATGTTCAATAATTTAAAATTAATATTAAATATATTTATATAAGAAAAAAGAAATAATAAATCTTCCTAGTAACCTTATTTATGATTTTAATTTATGGACCAAAACTATAGCTATTGGTATTGAACCCTAAAAATTTTAAAAAGATTTTCAAAATTTACTCAATTAATTTCTTGAAATTTGGTGAAAGAAGACACTACAAGTTTGAAAGAAGTAAATAAGAAATTAGAAGAAAGAACGCAGGAGATCTGGTTGGGTACACAAATCTGGGGAGGATTAACACAGAAGCAGGCAACAAAGGGTGTACACTGGGTACTCTCTAGCAATCCCAGCTGTTTAATGGGACCCATTTAACAGCAACAAAAAAGAGGAGGAATTCCTTTCTGGGTTTTTCAAATAGCAGTGTTGGGCCGAAAAGAAGAGGCACTGACAACAAAGATAGGCCACGAAAAAAATTAAATTTTTAAAGGCGGGACCAGACAGAATGGTCTAAGAAGGAAAAAAGACAAACTGAAAATAAAAAAACTTATCTGTTTATCCAAATCCAATTGGTCTATTCCTGTTTAGGCCCGGTTCATTAAAACAAACATATGTACTCTAGTGACCAAGATTAAGCGGCCTAAGAAGGAAATCATCTCCTTCTTCTGCAGAAATGAAAAGGAAAAAAGAGAACAGAGAAGCAGAAATATCTGAGAAAATCAAGAAGGGGTTAAATGGCCATTCCAGACAAAACCAGTTCAATAAAGGAAAGGAAGGAGATAAGAAGCTGTTGGCCTCGTCAATTTTTTGGTCGCCAACCAATGTTATCATAACATGATTGGACATCGATCGATTCAATAAAATTTTGGATCAACGGTTCACTAGTTGCACCGGTGCATGAACTAATTAAACCGCTGAATTTTTAAAAAATAACTATATTTATGAGATAGAAAAATTGTATATCATAATAATTATATTTGTACATTATTTCTTTTGTTTTCAACACAAGCAAACAGAAACTCAACTATTTATTCAAAAGTTAACTATGTATAATTAGATTGAGATTTAGACATAATCAAACTTTAAAACTTTTGTATTGGTTATATTCAATGTTATTACTTGATCATTTCAAAAAAAAAAAATTACTTAATTGCATATCAACCATCGATTGCTCATGTGAAAATGAACGGTCAACAAATATTGGCACACTTTGAAGTGACAAATAATGATGAATTCTTTAAAATTGACAATTATAAGTATAATTTGATAATTGAAGATGTAAAAAAAATTAATTTTTTTAATTTTATTTTGCTCATGTTCTTTGTTGTACATGCATAAACTAATTTGTGCATATGTAAATATGAGTTGTTGATGTGTTGTCCTAATTATCAATGGACATCTCCATTCAATGGCCATTTTAGAACAGAGAAGCTTTTACTTCGCACGCATAGATAGGCCGCTATGGAAGAGAAACTACGGGCACTTTTTTTATATTTAGAACAACACCATCGATTCATATCTATGGAGCAATTGATGCATATAGGACCTAGGTTAGCACCTAAACTGCATAACATCACCATCAGTTTGATACAGTAAAGAGTTGGTGTTTATCTATTCAACACTAACAGCTCATATAGATCAACTGCTAATAAATTAAGGTGGACCCTTCAACACCAATGGTTGGTTTATCTCAACCGATGGTGTGATGAATGTTGGTGCCAAAGACATTTAAAGGGAGAGGGGGGATGAATATAGTTATTTTTAAATTTTAATTTAAGTTACTTTTAACTAACGTGTTTATAAATTATTTTTGACGGAAACTAAAATAACTTTTAGTCTAAATAAATATATGAAAAGTAAATAGTAGAGTTTAGGGACATTTGACACGAGAGTTGTTTACGAAGTTCGACACTAACACTAACGTCTTCGGAGCCGTGACTTTCGAGATAGTGTACCTTTATTTACCCAATAAGAAAGAAAATACAAGGCGGAACGGTGAGCCCTTATAAAGCTTCTGGAAAATCATACGGCCTAACCACAGAAATGACTCACAAGCACTAAAGACTTAAGGTTGAACAAGGCGAGCAACAAGGGCTCTAGTGTTTGAAAGAAGTATATATGTTGATCACGTGAAATCACTCTAAATCTTATAGAGAGATTGAGTATTGGTTGAATATGCTTAATATTGTGGATGAGTATTGAAGTTTTGGTCCACAAGTAATAATAACTTTTTTTAGATCTAAAACTTCAAAATATTACAATTGGAAGTGGCTAGAGTGATAATTCAAATCTTGATTTTGCTTCTATTATAAAGAGAGAAGCAGAAAAATGTATTTTTGGTCTTAACAATTATAACGGTTCCTTGACTGTTATAACAATTAACCATTTACCTAAGTTTGACTGCCGAGAAACCCTAACGGTTAGTGAATCGTTGCAATAATTGTCACAATAGTTGGCTTTGAAAGTTTGAGGTGCCAAAATAATTTGTCACATTCAAAAAGAAAAGGGGGAGACGGTCATGTCAATTAAACTTTGCATTGATGGTCGTCTCCTCCTCATTGGTAATTATAAAGTGTGGCAAATCATACATAATTTGATATTATCTAGGCTTTTCAATTGGAGATCCCACTCCTTAGTCCTCACTCTCAAAAAAAAAAAATTTAAAAAAAAAAAAAAAAACACTAACTAACTAACTAACACTACATCATTGCAGCGTGTGTGCTTTGCCGCAGTTTTAAAATGAATCTGGATTGACAACTACTAAAATATGTATAGCTCTTGAAAAATAGTTTTTGATTTAATAATAAAAACAATATTATGGGTGTGAGAGATTGCAGGTTTAATATTTAATTGAATTTTTTTTAGATATTAAATAGTTAGGTAGTTAATCTCCAATCTTCACTAAAAAAGAATATTAGTTCTCAAAAGTGAAATTTAGTTGAAACAATTAAGTATACATTCTGCAATCTGAGTGTATATTTTACAATACATTTTCAATACTTGCATATATATTATAAGGTATGAAAAAATAGTGACTAATATAATATCAGTGTCATTTCAGTCGATATAATACCAATTCTAAAATCTATCAAAATCAAGTTCAAATAGTGAATCCAAACTGTTCAAACTAATTTACTTTATGAGTGATGCGTTTACATGCAAACTTTTTATATTTTTGAGTTATTTTAGTATCAAATCAAGTAGCAAAAAAATTGAAAAATGAATATATTAAAATTAACTTAAAAACTCACACATTTGACCGCTTAACTTCATACCAAATAAACTCAAAATTTTATAAATTTTTCATGTAAACGCACAACTAATGAAGTAGATTGATTTGAACGGTTTGGATTCACCATATGAACTCGATTTGATAGGTTTTGGAGTTGGTGTTATATAGATTGAAATGACACTGATGTTATATTAACCATACTCATGAAAAAAACTTCGACATTTAGAAATTAATTGCAGAATCAGTCTAGTCTAGTGGCAAATGTACATACTTTTTATATGAGATTGAGTATATGTGCTCGAAACTCAAATAGAATAAATTATTTTTTACAAAAGTTGAAACAGAGAGTTCTTGGTAGCTTGAGCTTCATTACTCATTTAAAAATAAAAATAAAATAAAAATTGCTTTCTTTGAGGTATTTAGCTGACCCGTTTCTTGAAAAGACTAGTAGACCCAAAATCAAATTATTATTATTTTATTAAAATTAATTCTACACAATTAAAATCGTTTATTTAGAACGATTTTAGTTCAGTTTAAAAACAAATTAACTAACCATTTAAATGTCTAATTTGCAACTTTTCGCTGGACGCCTAGACGTCGCTGCCAATCAACCATCAATGATCTCTTCTTCTTTTTTTTATAAAAAAAGGACCATCAATGACCTTCTCACATCGGATGGGATTAGTGATTGGTAAACGGGCCGGGCCGGGCGGTCCGGGCAAAACCCGGGCACGGGCACGGGTAGCCACGGTCACGGGCGTCACGGGCACACGGGTAGAACGGGCCGGGCGTCACGGGTTTTTTTTTCAAAAATCCTGCCCTGCCCGTTTAATACCCGTGCCCGTCACGGGTTCGGGGGCAGGACGGTCCGGGTACCAAGGGCCGGGCGGTCCGGTCCGGTTCGGGTCCGGACCGGTTTTTTTTTTTTTTTTTTTCTGTTTTTTGTTTCTGTTTTTCTGTTCTGGTTTTTTTCTTCTGGTTTTTTTTTCGGTTTTTTTGGTTCTGTTTTTTTGGTTCTGTTTTTTTGGTTCTGTTTTTTTGTTTCTGTTTTTTGTTTCTGTTTTTCTGTTCGGTTTTTCGGTTCAATTTTTTTTTGTTCTGTTTTTTTTTTTCGTTCTGTTTTTTTGTTCTGTTTTTTTTTCTGTTTTATTTTGCTGTTTTTTTTTGCTGTTTTTTTTTCTGTTTTTTTTTGCTGTTTTTTTTCTGTTTATTTTTTTTAAAAACCAATAAATTATAAATATAAATTCATACCAATTTAAACTCATTTGACAAGGTTGTATATTTGAACTCAATAATTTTTATTATAATAAAATATAAATCAAAAATTTCTTAAATCAATTATTTTAAAAATAATTAAGCTCTTATTTTAAAACAATAGATTAAAAAATAAAAGTTACCCTCCTCTTTTATTTCGGGCTTGGGACCGGCTATGTAAAATAACATAGGCAAAGTTCTAACTTTTTTTTTTGTTAGTAATTTTTCATTAAAATGAATAATTTAAAAACTAATTGAAATATTTAGAAAATGACAACTCCTCATTAAAAAACAGAATCAATAAAACAGAATTTCAAAAAAAGAATTAAAAACAGAAATAAAAAAACAGAAATTATAAAAAAACAGAAATAAAAAAAAACAGAATTAAAAAAAACAGAATTAATAAAACAGATATAAAAACCAGAATTTCAAATACAGAAATAAAAAAACAGAATTATAAAAAACCAGAAATAAAAAAAACAGAATTAATAAAACAGATATAAAAAACAGAAAAAAAATCTAACATCTTTATTTAACCTATTAAAAATAAATCCGAATTTCAAAAATAAAATCTAACATATTCAAAACAAGTCTAATTACTTCACATATTCAAAAAAATAAATCTAACATCTTTATTTAACCTATTAAAAATAAATCCGAATTTCAAAAATAAAATCTAACCTATTCAAAACAAGTCTAATTACTTTACATGCTAAAAAAAAAAAATCTAACATCTTTATTTAACCTATTAAAAATAAATCCGAATTTCAAAAATAAAATCTAACCTATTCAAAACAAGTCCAATTAGTTCACATATTCAAAAAACTAAATCTAACATCTTTATTTAACCTATTAAAAATAAATCCGAATTTCAAAAATAAAATCTAACCTATTCAAAACAAGTCTAATTACTTTACATGTTCAAAAAAAAAAAAAAAATCTAACATCTTTATTTAACCTATTAAAAATAAATCCGAATTTCAAAAATAAAATCTAACATATTCAAAACAAGTCCAATTAGTTCACATATTCAAAAAACTAAATCTAACATCTTTATTTAACCTATTAAAAATAAATCCGAATTTCAAAAATAAAATCTAACCTATTCAAAACAAGTCTAATTACTTTACATGTTCAAAAAAAAAAAAATCTAACATCTTTATTTAACCTATTAAAAATAAATCCGAATTTCAAAAATAAAATCTAACCTATTCAAAACAAATCAAATTACTTCACATATTCAAAAAAATAAATCTAACATCTCTTATTAACCTATTAAAAATAAATCCGAATTTCAAAAATAAAATCTAACCTATTCAAAACAAGTCCAATTAGTTCACATATTCAAGAAACTAAATCTAACATCTTTATTTAACCTATTAAAAATAAATCCGAATTTCAAAAATAAAATCTAACCTATTCAAAACAAGTCTAATTACTTTACATGTTCAAAAAAAAAAAATCTAACATCTTTATTTAACCTATTAAAAATAAATCCGAATTTCAAAAATAAAATCTAACATATTCAAAACAAATCAAATTACTTCACATATTCAAAAAAATAAATCTAACATCTCTTATTAACCTATTAAAAATAAATCAGAATTTCAAAAATAAAATCTAACCTATTCAAAACAAATCAAATTACTTCACATATTCAAAAAAATAAATCTAACATCTTTATTTAACCTATTAAAAATAAATCCGAATTTCAAAAATAAAATCTAACCTATTCAAAACAAATCAAATTACTTGACATATTCAAAAAAAAAAATCTAACATCTTTATTTAACCTATTAAAAATAAATCCGAATTTCAAAAATAAAATCTAACCTATTCAAAACAAGTCTAATTACTTCACATATTCAAAAAAAAATATCTAACATCTTTATTTAACCTATTAAAAATAAATCCGAATTTCAAAAATAAAATCTAACCTATTCAAAACAAGTCCAATTAGTTCACATATTCAAAAAACTAAATCTAACATCTTTATTTAAACTATTAAAAATAAATCCGAATTTCAAAAATAAAATCTAACCTATTCAAAACAAGTCTAATTACTTTACATGTTCAAAAAAAAAAAATCTAACATCTTTATTTAACCTATTAAAAATAAATCCGAATTTCAAAAATAAAATCTAACATATTCAAAACAAATCAAATTACTTCACATATTCAAAAAAATAAATCTAACATCTCTTATTAACCTATTAAAAATAAATCAGAATTTCAAAAATAAAATCTAACCTATTCAAAACAAATCAAATTACTTCACATATTCAAAAAAATAAATCTAACATCTTTATTTAACCTATTAAAAATAAATCCGAATTTCAAAAATAAAATCTAACCTACTCAAAACAAATCAAATTACTTCACATATTCAAAAATAAAATCTAACCTATTCAAAACAAATCTAATTACTTCACATATTGAACAAAATAAATCTAACATCTTTTATTAACGTATTAAAAATAAATCCGAATTTCAAAAATAAAAGCTAACATCACATATTCAAAACAAATCTAATTACTACACATCTAACAAATCTAATATAAACTAAATAAATCTAACAAATCTAACATAAAATAAATCTTATAAATCTAATTACTTAACAAATTTAATAAATCTAACATTCAATAAATATAACAAATCTAATTACTTAACATTCAATAAATCTAACATAAACTAAATCTAATATTCAATTTAAATTCTAAATTTTTTCCACAAAAATAAATCTAACATTCAATATTTCAATCTAACAAAATTTAATCTAGCAAAATTTAATCTAACAAAATGTATTCTAACAAAAATTAATATTACCTTTTTAATTTCGTGGGAAAATCTTCGAGAATACCTTCGTAATTCCCTTTCCGTTTGCGTGTTTGTGTTTGTGTATTTGTTAAATTAACAACTATTTTTTTTTAACAATAAAATTAAAATTGGAGAATAATAAAAATATTGAGATTGAGATTGAGAGAATGAGAGATGAAAATATTGAGAGAGATGTGAAAATTTGTAAGGAATAGGTGTATATTTATAGAATTTTGTTTGGAGGGATTAAAATTTGAATTTAAAAAAAAAAAACTGAAAAAAAAAAATGGGTAGGGGTCCGGGTAGAAAGTGGGGATGTGGGGCATGGGGGGAATGGGGGGGAGAATTTGAGTTCAAATTTTGAATTTTACACCCCAAAAAAAAAAAAAAAAAAATTCTGCCACGGGCTCACGGTCACGGGCACGGGCACGGGCGCACGGGCTCACGGGCACGGGCGTCACGGGCACGGGTTACGGGTACGGGGGTCCGGGTTCTCACGGGCATTTTTCAAAAAAACCGGGTCCGGCCCGTTTAATACCCGTGCCCGTGTGCCCGTGTACCCGTGCATACCCGTGGCACGGGCACGGTCTGGTCCGGGCACAGACACGGGCGGACCGGTCCGGGTTGGGTCCCCGGGGGCATTTACCAAACACTAGATGGGATCCACACTACATGTGACGAAGGCAAGTATTGTTTAGATCTCCAAAATCTTCCCCAGCGCATTGCTAGATATAATTCTGTGTTTCTCTCATACTTTATATATGGTTTATATCCGTGTTATAAAAACGTCCATTTAGGTCAATTAATCAGCCAATTAGTTATTAACGGTGACCAAACTGTTATAAATTTTCTAGACTAATCCGTCCAAAAATTCAATAATACATGATATGCTACTATTTATATTGCCGTCTAAGCTTGTTTCTTAAAGTACAACAATTGATTTTTACAGGTGACTAGGGGTGTAAACAATTGTTTCTTAAAGTACAACAATTGATCTTGAAAGGGGAGGTAGCACAATTGGTTAGGAATAAGTTTTAGAGTTGTTGTATTTAAAGATTGAGAGTTCGATTTTTCCTCACGACTTTGTAGCTTCTGCGAAGATTTTCAAAAAAAACTAGGGATGTAAACGGAGCCGAATTATCCGACGAATATGCTCCCAATTTGTTAATAATCTGAATTCAAATCAAACAGATTCGGATAATTTTAGAAATGGATCCAGATATTTATTGAATAAGCTTGTTTCTTAAAGTACAACAATTGATCTTTACGGGTGATGAGGTGACACTAGAAAAATCCACATCACTTAACTGTTTTGAATGTCAACTGTCCGATCAAAATCCACACGATTATTAAAGATGCTCGTGCATCACACCATGGATAGAATTGTTCCGGATTATGATCAGACGGTCCGGATCATCTAAACAGAAATGTTTTGTTACCTCAGAGGATATAAAGTTCCAAGGATGACATATTTGACAAGACTTTGGGGCTTTGACATCCCACCAATCTGTCCAAGGCTTATCCCCATCAATCAATTTTTTTTTATTTATAGAAATATTATAAAATAATAACTTTTAGAGAAAAACTATCATAAATTTTAAATATATAGAAAGATCAACTGAATTTTTACTTATTCAAAACTAATATATTTTTTTTAGTCAACCTAATATACACTTAAGTGTACCGATTGAACCATACACTTAATTCTAGAACCCTAGGATTAGCTTTGAGATTCGCGCTGCATGACTTTTGAATAATCTATGCAACTTTTAAAAAAATCATACGATCCTAGAGTTAAGTGTACAGTACACTTAAGTGTATATTAGTTTTACTCTCTTTTTTCACTTGAAAATATATAATAGACAATAATATATACAAGGTAATTAAATATTGTAAAGAAATACATAAAGAAGATAGTTTGAGAAAACAAAATTAAGTTGGTAGAATTTATATCGATTCAAAATTTAGAATGAAAAAAAAAATCTATCAATCCTTTTCTATAAATCGAAAAATCAGAGTACTCTTAATATTTTCCTATCATACTTGATAATAGTTTCTCTAAATAAAAAGGTTTTCCCATCAATCTCTTTCCGACCTAGTCTCCTTCATCCCCTTGTAACCATTAACTAGCTAGCTGAGAAATAGAGAGATGGTCCCAAAACTGACACTGAACAGCGGCCATGTGATGCCGATGGTGGGCATGGGGACCGCTGAGTTCCCCACCATACCAGAGAAGATGAAATCGGCGTATCTGGATGCAATTGCGATCGGGTACCGACACTTTGACACCGCCTCTCTATACCAGACAGAGCAACCGCTCGGAGAGGCCATACAAGAGGCTATAAAACTCGGCCTCATAGGATCGCGCGAGGAGCTGTTCATCACTTCCAAGCTCTGGTGTACAGAGAACCACCCGCACCTCGTTCTTCCTTCCATTCAATCCAGTCTCAGGTCAGTTCAAAGATCAAAGAAATTAAGATCAATTATCTAATCTGTACTGTTCAATCGAAATCGTATTGTCAAAAAAGTGAAAAACCGATCATGATTCGATCGGTATATGAGCACAAACAGCTCCTGAGAATAGACTGAGCATATATTTACAATAATTCATGGTAAATAATTTGATAATTTATACTCTGATTCTGTGGTACAAAACTAGAACCACAAATCTGATTTAAGTGATACCTGATTACATATGAAGTTTCATACCACTATCATTTTTTTTTACTAATTTCATCTAGTGTTCAAATTAATTCCCATGGCAAATTCACAATTAGAAATCTCAATTCTCAATTTGCTAATTCTTTTATTATCTTGCTTGGTCCATAGAAATTTGAAATCCGATTACCTCGACTTATACCTAATCCACTTGCCGTTGAGTGTGAAGCCCGGAGCTTGTGACTTCCCTATCAATCGAGAGGATGTTGTTCCACTAGACCTGAAGGGTGTATGGGAAGCAATGGAAGAGTGCCAAAGGTTGGGTTTAACAAAGGCCATTGGAGTGAGCAATTTCAATACAAGAAAGCTAGAAGAGCTCCTAGCATTTGCTAAGATACCTCCTGCTGTTGACCAGGTAACAAGGCAAATTTACAGTCTTGGGCTAATTATAGTAAATAAGGTTAATTTTATTATGTGCATTAATGTAGGTTGAGATGAACACATCATGGCAGCAACAGAAATTAAAGAAATATTGTGCAAAGAAGGGGATATGTATAACTGCATACTCTCCATTGGGAGGCAATGGGGGCCAAGAACTGGTTGGTATTAATCCAGTACTGACATCTGATGTGCTCAAAGAAATAGCTGATGCTAAAGGAAATACCACTGCACAGGTAATTTCTCTTCTGTCTATTAATACAGAGAACCTAATAGGTTCGTGGATTACAAGACCGATCGATCTACTTTAAAATCCGTGCACACAAAAATTGACCCATCAGACCTACTCCGCAATCATTAATATGTTCTCGAACCTAGAGTAGGTTTGATCATATTCTTTTGCCTTCGGCTTATTTTGTTGCTAATTGCAGAGTGTAAAATAAGGGTTGTTAATTAGAAGCATTTGTTACACAATTATGGCACCGGTATGCTGATTTCACGCCTAATTGTAAAATTGATTGAGGGTAAATATACTCAGTATATACCATATGATATGATCTTGATTGTAATCTTCAGATGCTAATTAATATGTTAAATTTGCAGATTGCACTGAGATGGCTGGTGGAGCAAGGAGTGAGCATGGTTGTAAAGAGCTTCAATAAGGAAAGGCTTCAACAAAACTTGGAAATCTTCGATTGGGAATTGACCGGAGAAGAACGACAGAAGATCGGCAAAATTCCACAGAAAAATAGAGTCAGTGTAGATTTCATGCTCGCTAAAGAGGGATCATTAAATTCAATCGATATTTCTGATATAGAGATCATTGAGGTGTGAAGTTTGTTAACAATCTAAATAATTCTTGTTCATATATATAGAGCTCCGTGATATATATATTTGATATAGAGATCATTGAATAAAAATGAATAAGTTTTGTTGATTAATTAGCTAGTAGTTTTCTTATTTATTTTTTTAAATAGCTATGAGAGACTACAAGAAATGTAAATTTAGTGGCACGAGTTTGTCTTTTTTTGGACAGATACAAGTTCAATTTTCAAAAATATATAATATGTGGAATGTACCGCCTTTATAATAATTATAAAAAAAATCTCTAAGGTCATGTTTGATTGTGGAGTAAAGTTAAATCGAATTAAATTTCTTATTTCAAGTTAAACCGGAGTAAATTAATTATGTTTGGTGGAGTAAGCTAAACCACTTCTTTAGGTGGTGTAAGTTACTCTGGTTTAGCTCAAATCTTACTTCATTTTAAACCGCCTAAGTTACTCCTCGTGTGGCTTCTTAAACGTGAAGTAAGGGGTTTATCCCATCTCTTACTCCACAATCAAGCCTAAGAGATTATATGTACTTTTTGTTCTTATCTCCTAAGATTTAAACATAAAATTTTATATAAATATATTTTAGAGAGTATATAACATTTAGATTTGGTTCTAAAATACTAATATTTGTTTAGTCTCATTTAATTTAGCAACTCAAATTTTGAGTTTAGATCCAAACCTAATAATAATTTATATCCAATATAACACATGAACAGTTGAACACTGTTTTAAAGTTCAGCTCAATAATAATTTATAGCCAACATAACTGAAATCTTTTACTATATTTGGGTTGTTTATAATAGCACACACAAGCCATGTTAAAGAAAAAATAAACAGAACAGATATAAATGCGAACATGTGTGCACTACTGCACAGTCTGCACTAGCTTTTATTAGATCTTTAATTATGCAGGAAGCAGGATCATGATTTCACATGCTAGGAGGGAACACCCAGTACACCACCAAATGGGACAAAACCAATAAGCATGCAACTCTCGTTCAATGAAATAAAAAGATAAAAAAAAAAACAAAAACAAAAACAAAACATTACAATATTCAAGCCATAAATCAGTGATATATGAGAATAATTAATTGAAGTGGGCAACACATAATAACAATATTACTAATTAATTTTAATAATAGTAACAATTTTTTTTTCAAAATATATACCATGACATGCGCGTTGATGTGAGTCACATAAGATTAGAATAAGATTTTTTTACCGCCCTTCAATATAGTATTTAGACAATCTTAATTATATTAAAGAAATAATGTGAAAAAGGAAATATATATGTATTTTTTTTAAAGCAGAATAAAGCAATCGATCATATTTAATTATATATGAGGTGTTGCCTAGAAAATTAATATACGAAAATATTTTATAAATTTATTTTTTAATTAATAAATTAAAGAGAGGGAAAGAAGCTTCATAAAAGTGATTGTCTTCGTGTTCTTTGTTATACTATTCTAGTACTTTTGTCAAAAATTAACAGAGAGAAGTAGAAAAATAATGCAGGTGTCCGGCAACAAGAATCTTTAAGTGCAAGGATAAAAAAAAAATAACTGCAATACTGCAATAAGCGTACAAAACAATTAACAAAATTACGTAATTAGCATCGCACTTTCTAGATATAAATAAATAAATAACCCTCCAAACCGAAAAGCAAGCCAACACAACATAGTACAACATATTTCTACAATATATATATAGAGAGAATGACTAAATTGCTACCGGTAGTACTTTGATTTAAGTGTTTACGGGATCAAATTTTAGTATTTAATGTTCAAACAATAAATTTAAACCGTTAGATGTTCAATATATATTAAATATGCTTGGAGACCAAATTTTACATTTTTTAGAATTCTTTTACTATTTATTAATCTAATTTGAAAACCGTTATTTTTTAATATTACAGAAATTTAATAAAAACAATAGTTTTTAAATTAACTTAATAAATAACAAAACGATCATAAATTTTAGATTATTTAGGCTTTTCAATTGGAGATCCCACTCCTCAGTCCTCAGTCCTCACTCTCAACCAAAAAAACAAACAAACACTTCATCATGGCAGCATGTGCGTTTTGCCACAGTTTTAAAATGAATATGGATTGACAACTTTTAAAATATGTATAGCTCTTAAAAATTAGTTTTTAATTTAGTAATAAAAATAATATTATGCATGTGAGAGATTGCAGGTTAAAAATTTAATAAAATTGTTTTTGCAGTTGAATTACAGTTGAAAATCTGAAGATTTCGAGCCTGTTCGGTCAAATCACTATTCACTTAAAAAAAATTCAGTTGAACTGAATTTTTTTCAACAAAAATAATATTTTTCAGTTCAATTTCCGTACCAATATCCATCCCCATTTGTCGGCCGAACAGGCTCTTCAACTATTTTTGCTCAACGGTACATGTAAAGAACTTGTATAATTTTTGTTCTAAGAAATAAATATTGGTGGGGTCCACACCATTTGAAATCCAACTTTATTATTTCCTTTCCGAACAAAGGACAGTTTGGTCCATAAAAATATATTTCTCTCATCATAGATCTGTACAAATTAAATTTGTAGCTATTAAAATCGGCGCCCCAATAACCTTCTCACATCGCATGGGACCCAGAGACTCTGAATTGATTTAATGGATTTTCTTAATTAGCTTCACACTCCATGTGATGAAGGCAAGTATTGTTTAGAATCTCCAAAATCTTTCCCCGCGTGAACTCCAGTGCATTGCTATATATAATTATGTGTTTCTCTCTAGTGTATTAATAGTCGGGTGGGTACCGATAGGACGGGTATATTTTTCAAAAATCATACCCGACCCGTTCTATACCCGTATCCGTGTACTCTTGACGTGTAAGGCGGGTACGGGTATTTTTTTTTTTGCTTTTTTTCTGTTTTTTTCTGGTTTTTTTTTCTGTTTTTTTTTTCATTTTTTTCCGTTTTCTTTCCTGATTTTTTTTTCTTTTTTTGTATCTGTTTTTTTACTTTAAAACAATAAAATATAAATAAAAAACAGAAACTAAAACATAATTTTAAAAACAGAAATTAATAAACAGAAATTAAAAACAGAAATTAAAAAACAGAAATAAAAACAGAATTTTGAAAACAGAAATTAAAAAACAGAAATAAAAACAAAATTTTAATAACATAAATTAAAAACAGAATTTAAAAAAAATAAATTTTAAAACATAAATTAAAAAACAGAAATAAAAACAGAATTTTAAAAACAAAAATTAAAAAACAGATTTTTAAAAATAGAAATTAAGGGTTTGGGGGGGCAATTTGAATTTGGGTCGGATATAAGGGTAAGGGTAGACGGTTACCGGGCAGGGTAAAATCGGGTACAGGTAAGGTCGGGTACGGGTATGGTCAGGTAGAGTATAATTCGGTATGGGTCCAAAAAACTCTGTCCAGTCCTTTTTTTGCCCCTACCCGCATACCTGCGTACCCGACCCATACCCGAGCTCGAGCATGGGTACCCCGGGCAGCGGGCAGGGTAGGGTATACCCGACCCTGGTATTATTAATACAATAGTTTCTCTAATACTTTATCCGTGTTGTAAAAACGTCCATTTAGACTGATTAGTCGTTGCGGTGATCAAACCGTTATGAATTTTCTCAACTAATCAAACAATTATTTCTGAATATGACCGATTATTCCTAATTATTCTTGATTAATCGCTTGTAGTACTCTATCTGACCGATGATTGCATACTGTTATTTACAACACTAATTTATATTCGTATATGATACGTATCAGATATCGACATGATATCCATACCTGTATTGCTTTTAAAATTATTGTATTATCATATCCGTATTATATATGATATGATACTCGAACCCGTATCATTCGACATAGCTCTAATTAGAAGCCTTTCGCTCTGAGTTCAAATCCAATGAGGTACTACATTCCGTAGAATTAGATCCAAACAATTTATTTTTAATCCAATACGAATTTTAAAGAAGTTTGTAAATTCTAAACAGACCTAAATAATATTCTGGCTCAATGTGAATTACAATAAGGATTTTATCTAAATAAGTTTATCCAAAATAATAGATTTCTTCTTTCTTTCCTTTATTACCTAGCTCTGAGAAATTATATATACTTTTTTTTTTCTAATCTTCTCCCAATTTGATATAAAATTATATATAAAAAATTTGACTTCGATTGATGATGAAGAAGATAATTTTAAGGTAGTTAGGATAATTCGTCCAAAAATTCAATAATACATGATATGCTTCTATTTATATTGCCTTCTAATTAAACTTGTTTCTTAAGGTACAACAATTGATCTTTCAGGTAACACTAGAAGAATCCACATCACTTAAGGTAACTGTTTTGGATCTCAACCGTCCGATCAAAATCTATACGAATATTAAAGATGCCCGTGCATCACACCATGGAAAGAATTGTTCCGGATTGTGATCAGACGGTCCGGATCATCTAAACATAAATGATTTGTTACCTCAGAGGATATAAATAGAGGAAATTGTGGAGACTAAATCTCCAATTCGATCTCTCTAAAAAGTAAAATTTGGAGACCGAATTGGAGATTTTATTCTTGTGGTTGTTGTAAAAAATAAAAAAAGTAATTATACTGCTTTGCTAAAGTTAATTTAATTAATTATGGTTTGTAAAAAAAAAATTTTGACATCCCTTTAAGGCTTATCCAACATCAATCGAATTTTTTATTTATAAAAATATTATAAAATAATAACTGATAGAGAAAAACTATCATAACTTTTAAATATATAGAAAGATCGGCTGAATTATACTTATTCAAACTAATATATATTTTTTTCACTTGAAAAGAAATAACAGAGTAGTATATACAAGGTAATTAAATATTGTAAAACACAGAAGATTGTTTGAGAATAAAAGTATTTTGGACCGGTAGAATTTTTACCGGTCCAAATTTTAGAATGAAAACAATTCTATCAATACTTTGAGTGAATCTATGGTACTATGCATATTACGATTTGTTACTGTGTTACGGCTCTATATTCGAGTTTTTAAATCCTAACGGTCAATCCGAACCGTTCATCTTGTTCTCCATATTAATATGTGTTTGGAGACCAAATTTTACATTTTTAAAAAAAAATTTACTATTTTTTTATATTTATTGAAAATCACTGTTTTTGAATGGTCCAGAATTTTCAGATCAAGTGATTTTCTAAATATCTAAAAAAATAGTAAATTTTTTTCAAAAAACGTAAAATTTGGTCTCCAAACACATATTAATATGAAGAACAAGATGAATGGTTCGGATCGACCATTAAAATTTAAAAACTCAAATATAGAACCGTAACACAGTAACAACCTGTGATATGCATAGTACCATGGACTCACTCCAATACTTCTCTATAAATGGAAAAACCATAGTACTCTTTATATTTTGCCATCAATCTCTTTCCGACCCACTCTCCTTTGTCCCCTTGTTATCATTCACTGGCTAGCAGAGAAACAGAGAGATGACAACAACTGAGATGATCCCAAAACTGACACTGAACAGCGGCCATGTGATGCCGGTGGTGGGCATGGGGACCACCGAGTTCCCGACCACTTTGACACCGCCTCTCTTGAAATTGGTGTATCTGGATGCAATTGCGATCGGGTACCGCCACTTTGATACCGCCTCTCTGTACCAGACAGAGCAGCCACTTGGAGAGGCCATACAAGAGGCCATAAAACTCGGCCTCGTAGGATCACGCGAGGAGCTGTTCATCACTTCCAAGCTCTGGTCTACAGAGAACCACCCGAACCTTGTTCTTCCTTCCATTCAATCCAGTCTCAGGTCAGTTCAAAGATCAAAGAAATTAAGATCAATTATCTAATCTGTACTGTTTGATTGAAATTATATTGTCAAAAAACCAATCAAGGTTCGATCGGTAATATCGGGCACAAATTGCTTCTGATAAAAGACTGAGCCTATCTTTACAATAATTCATGGTAAATAATTTGATATTTGAACCTCTGATTCTATGGTACAAAACTTGAACAACCAATCTGATTTACAAGTACAAATCTGAATTCTTCATTTGCTGATCTTTTCTTATCATGCTGAATAGGAATCTGAAAACCGATTACCTCGACTTGTACCTAATCCACATGCCGTTTAGTGTGAAGCCCGGAGCGCGTGACTTCCCTTTCCCTATCAAACGAGAGGATGTGGTACCACTAGACCTGAAGGGTGTATGGGAAGCAATGGAAGAGTGCCAAAGCTTGGGTTTAACAAAGGCAATTGGAGTGAGCAATTTCAATACAAGAAAGCTAGAAGAATTACTTGCATTTGCTAAGATACCACCTGCTGTTGACCAGGTATACAATGCAAATTTACAGTCTTGGGCTAATTATAGGAAATGAGGTTAATTATCCCCAAATTTTTATTTAAACCATTCCAAAAAAAAAAAACAAATAATCACGTTTTCTAAAAAATTCCAAAAATACTGGGGCCACCCTTTTTAGGTGGCCACATATTGAATTGGACACTCCCAAAAAACTAAAAAATACACTGTAATATACTTATATTTAAATTTTTTTTTGGATCCTCCAATTCAATTTGCGGCCTTCCAAAAATGAAGCCGCATATTGAATTGATGGTCCGGGTGTTTTTGGAATTCCCCAATTTCAAGGGTGTTTTTGGTTTTTTTTTTTCTCAAATGGTATTAATAAAAATTTTAGTTAATTATGTGTATTAATGCAGGTTGAGATGAACACATCATGGCAGCAACAGAAATTAAAAGAATATTGTGCAAAGAAGGGGATATGTATAACTGCCTACTCTCCATTGGGAGGCCAGGGGAGCCAAGAATTGGTTGGTATTAATCCAGTATTGACATCTGATGTGCTCAAAGAAATAGCTGATGCTAAAGGAAAAACCACTGCTCAGGTAATTTCTCTACTGTCTATTAATATAGAGAACTGAATAGGTTGTAAGTAGAATTACTACATGAACATAAGCACTTTAATCATCTTTAATTATGCATTAAAAATGTGTCATAAGAGCAAAAGATCATTAAAGATTCCAAGAACTTGAAACAACATGATATTACATTAAATACTATAATTAAATTAAAACATAATACATAAGCGTACCTCTAACATTCATGGTGGTCAACAAGCAAGTACTTCAACGATGATCGCAAATCCTAGATCCTTCAAGGTTGCGCCGGGTCGATTTCTCTCTCTTGCTCTGTTTCACTTTTGCTAATGGAGAGCAAAATTTTTTTAATGGTTGTATATGAGTATATGTAGAGAGAGGATCAGCCAGAACTCTTATTTATACTCAACACTCATTCTATCCATCAACGATATGAGTGGGGATGAGTGGGTGGTTAATCCATAAATAGATATCAAATTATAATTCATGTAACCATTCTCCAAAAATATATAGATATAAATGGATATGTTTAATAAATAGGTTACTCAAAATAGGAATTCCATAAATAAATTCTAGAAATAGAATAACTGAATATTCTAACATAGGTTCGTGGATTACAAGACCGATCGGTCTACTTTAAAATCCGTGCACACAAAAATTGACATGAGCATGCACAAATATTAAAGCATAGCGCACGGATGTTAAAGTGGATCAGACGGTTTTGGAGTCCATTGAACCTAAAGTAAGTTTGATGCCCATCAGACCTACTCCGCAATCATTAATATGTTCTCTCTATCTGACGTCCATCGAACCTAGAGTAGGTTTGATCATATTATTTTGCCTTCGGCTTATTTGTTGCTAATTGCAGAGTGTAAAATAAGGGTTATTAGAAGCATTTGTTACACAATTATGGCACCAGTTTTCTGATTTTACGCCTATTTGTAAAATTGATCAAGGGTAAGTATCAGTATACCATATGATATGATCTTGATTGTAATTTTCAAATGC